>JAIUCV010001360.1:0-108902 GCA_026724425.1 Erythrophleum ivorense | reverse complement strand
ACAATCCAGCATCCAACATCATATTTCAAGAAGAAAATAATGATCAACCCCATTGACGGAAATCCCAAACATGTACAATCCAAACGAAATAGAGATGAAGCAAAGGTGAGACAATTAGATAAAATGGCCAATCCATTACAGAGAGGCAACCAGACAACAGAGTATATTTCAACAATCCGAGACTAACCAGCTCATACATCAGAAGCGAATTGATATCGCGGGAATACCTGACTAGTCACATTGCTGGAATTCGAACTGATTCCTTCTCCTTTGGGCTCTCACCGGCTCCTCGAGGTCAGAATCATTCTCGAGTCTCCTCGATCGGGATCCCCAAATCAGAAGGCCTCCCCTTCGAGCTTTCTCCCTTCGAAACTCTCTGCCTCCTTCATTCTTTGTCTCCTCTTTTCTCCAGAAAATCGTCCCCCCCCTTGCTCGATTTTTTCGATCTCTCTTATTCGAAATCCCTTCTCCTTCCTCTCTTCCTCTCTATCTCACGCTCTCCGTCTCTATCTCTCACTCTCCAGAACCCACTCGTCTCTCTCTGATCTCCATTTGAATCCCCTCGATTTTTCTTTCAGACCCCTTCTCTCCTTCGTGCTCTTCCCTCCTTTTTCAGTCGCCTCCGAATTCGTCCCTTTTATTCGAGTCTCCTTCCTCTATTTTTTTTCCTCCCCTGTCTCCATTTTTTTGTTTTTTTTTTGCCTTCGAACCCTAAATCGAGGGGCTCCCCTCTCTTTCTTTTTTTCGATTTTTCCACCCCTTCCCTCTCTCGCTTTCTCCCTTCTGATCCATCTCCTTTTGCCATCTTCTTTTCAGTGTTCTGTCCCCGTCTCCCGCTCTCTTTTTCTGCCTCTCTGCTTCAGACCCTTAATCGAGAGCCCTGTGCGTCTGTCTCCTCCCCTCTGCTGGCACGCTGCCTCTCTGCCTTGTCTGGCCCGAGGCAACGCGTGGATCAAAACGAGGTGGGTCAAAACGCAGGGTTACCTGCGTTTTGGCCTTTGCAAAAATTTTTTTTTTGTTTTGGGTTAATGAGCTTAGAAATCCGACGGGCTAAAAAAGACTTGGGCCAATTTTTTTTTAATTTTAGGCTATTGATATAAACTTGTTTTGGGTTTTTGAATTAAGCTGAAAAGCAGTGGGCCATAGTTTTTTGTTTTTAATTTGGGCTGGGGTTCAGTAAAAAACTAGTGCTAAAAAAAAGACTTGAATTTTTTTTCTCAATCTTTTTTTTTTAATCCCTAAAATTTTTTTTCTTTCTACTTTTTTTGATTTTTTTTCTTTTTGATTTTTAACTTTTTTTTTGTTTACAGCTTTTTTTTTTCTTTTTTTCCTTTCTTCTTTGTTTTCTAAAGCTTTCAATTTAATAATAATTTTTTTCATTTTTTTCTATTTTCTCCTACTTTTCTATTTTCTTTCTTTTGTTTTGTTTTTTCCTTTTTTTTTTATTTAGGCTTTGGTTTTTTTTTATTTTTTTATTTGTATTTTGATTGATTTTTTCTTTTTAACCTTTTTTTTCGCTTTGGTTCTTTTTTTTCAACTTTTTTTGTTTTTTTTTTCGCTTTACTTTGTCATTTTTGTTTATTTTTTTACTTGAATTTTTATTTTGACTTTTTCCTTTTCATTTTTCTTCTTCTCATTATTATTATTATTATTATTTTGGCATGTCCGGACAAAATGCGGTGTTCACAGTACATCTATAACCCCTAATCATTGGTCCCCAAATTGCCCTCACCGTGAGATGAGGATCTTATTATATGAATTCAACCTTGAGAGGAAAAAAGATCCTACACAGGTCCAATCTATATAACAAGGTACAATTTAGGCAAGGTCTTCATGATAGCCTCAGGAAGCACAAGGCCTCACAGGGTAATCAATACAAACCTCTACTAACCTAGGAACACTCAGACCCGGGTATAGGGCCCATAACGTGTGTGAGAATCTTGTGTCCGTGACGTGTGTGAGGAGGGCATTTACCTCTTTATCCTATGGACTACCCAACCCTCATCTGCTAAGCAGATTGACAAAGTAAGAGGCAGAGAAATATACAAAGATAGAAGCGGAAAGGCAGCAAAATATATACAAATATGATCATCTACTCCAAGATTTTATTCCTCATATTATCTAACCTAATACATATTATGTACACAAATAAGAAATAAAACATATAAAGCAAGCATGTAAAAGAAAAAAAACATGTTATCTACCCTAATCATGTGAGGCAAACAACCAACAAAAGGGAAAACTCAAAATGAAAGTAAAGCCACAATATTTTGCACAACTCACTTACATTGGGCTTGACTCTCAAACTACCATCCCTAGTGGAGTCGCCAAACTGTCACACCCGAAAATGCAACCGCGTGGCGTCTTTAACAGAGAAACTCGATTTTCAAAATGAAATCAGAAAAATGGAATCAAAATTGAAATAAAATAAAGTAATGGGTTCAGGAGTCGCCACCAAAATTTTAATTTTTAAAAGGAAAAACTTTGAAAAAACCTTTTTATTTGAAAAAAATGGTCTGCAAACCAGAAAGTGGATCCGGGAGTCGATTGTGAGTGGGGAAGGTGTTAGGCACCCCACTACACCCGTTACTAAGAACGGTTACCCTAAGTCAGTTGTGCAAAAATAAAAATGGCCTAGATTCTATTTTAACTCTCCCTACAAATCACATGCAAAATAGGAATAAAGAAATTAAAGGAAATAAAGTTAAAAGTAGAAAAAGAACGGAAATCAACATTAAAATAAAACACAAAGAAATTCAATAGTTGAAATAAAAGAAAAGAAGAGAAATGAAAAGAAAAATGTTTTATTTACAAAGGCGGACTTGACCTAGGATGAAAGTCTAGGGCCTACGTACCCTTCAAGAGGGATCAAAGTCCACGTAGTTCGATTGAAAATTGTATTTGTTTGATGCTTTATGTTGTTATTTTTTGTTGTTGTTGTTGTTTTTTTTTTTTTTGTCTTTTGTTAATTTTTCATTTTTTGGTTTGTTTGTTTTGTTCTCTTTTTTCCTTGTTGTTTTTTTTATTTGTTTTGTTTTTTCCGAAAAGACTAAGAAATTAAAACTTACTTTTCCTTTTAACAAATAAAACGATTTTAAAATTGATTGATTGTGTTTTAATTTGCTAAAGTAAAAATAATTTTACTTTCCTTTGTCTTTTCAATTTTTCTCTCTTTTTCTTACCATTTTTTTTGCTTTTCATTCGAATTTGGTTTTTTTTTTATTCTTTGTTTTTGTTTATTATTATTATTATTATTATTATTATTTTAATTCTTTCATTAGATATGACTTTTGTTCTTGATTTTTTTTTATTTGTTTCACTTACTTTTTCTCTCTTTTTTTAAAAAAAAAATTTTTGTTTCCTTTTATTTGTTTTATATTTTTTTTTATCTCTTTTCTTTGTTTTTTTTGTCTTTATTTATTTATTTTTTCCTTAATTGTTTTGTTTAAAAAATTAATTGTTCTTGTTTTGTTT
Source organism: Erythrophleum ivorense (assembly GCA_026724425.1). Lineage (NCBI taxonomy): Eukaryota > Viridiplantae > Streptophyta > Magnoliopsida > Fabales > Fabaceae > Erythrophleum > Erythrophleum ivorense. The sequence continues at coordinate 105,428 of JAIUCV010001360.1, read as the reverse complement.
TTTGTTTAAATGATGAGTAAAAGAAATCATTAAATTTTTTTATTTTTTTTAAATAATCTTAAAAGTGATTTATAAATTTTTAACTTGCAAAAATTAAGTTGATCCTACTTCTTTGTTATTATTTTTCCTTCTTTTCAATGATTTTTCTTAATTTTGAATTTCTTAGTCTTTTAAAAAAATTTTAGTAATTGATTTGCATATTTTTGAATTTTTGTTTGTCTTTTTGTTTTTCCACTTCACTGATTTTATATTTTATTTAGGAATGATGTTTTCACTTTTGCTTTCTGTTTTTCTTTGATTCCCTTTTTCTTTTTGGTATATATTTTTAATTTCATTTCAATTTTTTCCTTTGATTTTTTTTTTAATTTTTTTTTAATTTTTCTTCCTTTTCACGTTTTGTTCTATTCATTATTATTTCAATTTTTATTTTTTTTGTTTATTTTTGCTTTGGTTTCATTTCACTCTATCTACTTATGTTTGTTATCATTATTTTTATTTCTCTTTTTCTTTTTCTCTTTTGCATTCTTTTGAATGGGGCTATTAGGGCCCAAAACATTTCGGAATACTCTTGGATAGGGCTAGGAGCCCAAAACCCCTTTTTTTTAAAAAATCTCTTTTGCAATCCTTTGAATGAGGCTATTGGAGCCCAAAAGCATTTTTTTTTAAATACTTTTGAATAGGGCTAGGAGCCCAAAACATTTTTTTTTTGTCTTTTTGAATCTCTTTTGCCATCTTTTTGAATGGGGCTATTGGAGCCTGAGAATACTAAATCTATTTAAAGCCCAAAAGGCATCATGGGAGCTTATTGCCACACATGGCCTTTTGGTCCGTCCCTAGTTGCTTAGGGGGATATGAAATCCTACACAGCATTATCTAAAAAAAAAAAATACAAACCAAAATAATAGCATGCATGTGTGTGCTAGGTGTCCAATCTAATCATAGTCATTATATTATTCTTGAATACATTTACAGTATGAAAAGAAAAGAAAGTAAAAAAAAACATAAAATAAAACAAGAAAGAAAAGAAATAAAATATGTACATATACGCAAGCTACAGACTCACACGTCCTTGGATTAAATCACAGAGCCTCCCTCTTGCTTCAAGAAATAAGCCTTGCACATAACACTCCATGGACGTGCCGGAGCAACAAACACAGATGAACCAAAGAAGAAAAAAAACAAAGGTAATGTCTATCATATAGCAAATGGGATAAGGATCTGAAGTTCATTTCCATTCCCTACTCACTATCAAAACAAATAAACAAGGGCAACGAAGGGAACAAGCCAAATAAAGTTTGCCTAGCAATGAATCTAAGAAAGTTCATCTACTCCCGATCATCACGAGACAAAATAACCACGTAATGAGATAGCCAGACAAGCAAAATTGAGTTAGAAACAGACAACCAATTTGTCTTAACAGCAAAGATAGAACTTCATCAGGACAACAAAGGGGGGGGGAATATGGAAGTTCATGGGAATCAGACAGATATATTTTGCATTCTGATTTTTTGATTCAATCCATACAATAGAATCAAACCCAAACCAGTAGAGGCCCTTATCGAAGCATACACATGAAGAGATACAACACAGGCACAGAATAGATTGATCAGAATACTCTTACTGCACCAGTAAAAATATCAATGGAACTCGAAGAAACAGAACACTTTGCCTAACAATTTTTTCCCCATCAGTAAAATGTCAACAAAATTTAAGGGCCATCATGACATGCCAGAAATTTATTCAGCCTACGATGAATGTCATAACAGAACTATCGCAAGGAAAGGCAATCAGAATCCAAATTTGGTAAGCAAAATTCTGAAATTAAATTCTCATTCGAAACATGTTCATCCATACAGAAAAATCAGTAATTGAGTTGTGGAGAGAAAGGAATACCTCCGTCCTTATGCGCGAATACTTCTGTTCGTCTGTGCGTTCCCCTTCAATCTCTGAACCTCCTCCTTTCGCTGGATCCCAAATCCTGATTCCTTCGATTGGAAATTCCCAAATAAGGAGGCCTCTCTTTCGAGCTCCCTCTCCTCTCAATCTCCCCTTTGTCCTTTTTGAATACGATCCTTCACAATACTCACTCAGCCCTTCCTCGAATCCCCTCTGAAAAGATGAAGGAAACCTCCCCCTCTGAAAAATTGCCCCCTTCGTCCCTCGCTCGATTTTTTCTCCTCGGCTAAAAAAACCTTCAATCCTCTCACTCTGATTTCTCTCTAGCTAGAAATACCCTCTGTCCCCTCTCTTCGATTTCTTTCTCGGTTTCACCACCCGAAAAAAAACCCCTCTCCTCAGAGTCTCTCCCTCGGCTTTTATAGACGCTCCATCTGGTCCCCCTTACGCTCTGTACCCCTCTGCTCCACTATCCACCAGCATGTGCTCGCGCACTCCCTCGTACCGTCGCTTCGCCTTGCTCCTGCAAGCGTCACGCGAGGTACTGCCAGGCAGACGAAGGGAGGGGGGACCAAGGCATCTCTCTCCTGCTACTTCCAATCACTTTTCTCGCGTCTTTCCATTTGCTGCCGTTTCTGCTGCTGGAGAGTACGGGATCATCAGAGGCCAGGGGGGACCAGAGGCGCGTAGGGTTTTTTAGTTTTAGGCTCCTCTTCTCCTTCCTGGAGTCCGTCCCTCATTAGGGTTAACGGGCAGTGCGTCTGGGATTGTGGGCTGGGCAAGGTGGGCCTCCGTTTTGTCCAAGTCCTCTTTCCTTCCTCTTTTTTTTTTTGTGTGTGTTGGGCTCTTTCTTTTTGGTCCAGTTTCTAAACCGGTTCTGGGTTGGGCTTGGTTGGAATCTGGATTGGCCTGCTCTTGACTAATTTTGGACTTTTAATTTATTTTTTAGATTTTGTTATTTTTTGTTTTTTGTTTTTTTGTTTTTTTTAATGTGTGTTGGGCTCTTTCTTTTTGGTCCAGTTTCTAAACCGGTTTTGGGTTAGGCTTGGTTGGAATCTGGATTGGCCTGCTCTTAACTAATTTTGGACTTTTAATTTATTTTTTAGATTTTTTTATTTTGTTATTTTTTGTTTTTTGTTTTTTGTTTTTTGTTTTTTTTTTGGGTTTCCTTCTTCATATATATATATATATATATTATTTTGGTTTTTCTTTCTTTTTTTTTTAATCCTTTTTTATGATTTTTTTATTTCTTGTTTTTATTTTTTTGTTTTTTTAATCATTATTATTTTTTTGGTTTTTTTTATATATATTTGCCTTTAGCCTTTTTTTTATGGATTTTACTTTTTTTAATTCATTTTTCTAGTCTCTTTTTTTTGCTTTTCTAATTCCATTTATTTTGAATTTTAGTTACTCCCTCTTTGACCTTTCTTTTTGGGTTAATATTTTAGATTGATAGGATTTTATTATTTTTTTTTTAAGTTCTTTCTTTTTTGATTTTTGATTTTTGATTTGATTTGAAAAAAAAAATTAAAAAAAAACTTATTAAACTAAAGGGACTTGTTTATTTTGATATATATTTTTATTAGTTTGATTTTATTATTATTTTGGAGTATGCCCGGACGAAATACGGTGTTCACAGGTATAGTTTGTGGCTTTGTTCATGATAAGTAAATTGTATAATGGTCTTGGAGTAGTTAGTAGACACTAGGAAAGAGTGGCCTCTAGAGTAGCTTGAGCAGAGCTAAGCTTGAGTAGAGTTGAGTGATCTGATGGCTAAAGCTTTATGAGATATGATAGCTCACCGGGATCAGTGGCAAGTCCTAGATATGAACGATGAGAAATGATCTTGTTGATAGGAAGAGGCTTGCTAAAGAGAGTATGTGAGGCCTAATTCTCCCTAATAGTCATACTCAGGCCATTTCGAGATGTCCTGCTTAATGCAAAGACAAATAGTGATGCAACGCGGTATGAGATGAGACTGCAGCTGCACAAGACTAGTTTAGAGGGGAATGAGAAAGAGAAATGTCCCCTAGCCACAACATCCAAATGTCTAGATAAGTATTAAAACCCGAAAGGTTAATCTCCTCAGGCCAAAGGTTTAAGTTACAAGCTACACCCTAGAGCCCGATGACCCTAAGATGATAAGTAGTTATGTATGAATGAAGCAAGAGGTAAAACCCTCTAGCTTGATGATGGGTTAGGTATAGAGGCAATGAGGCTCAAGTTAGTAGCTAAAGATGAAGATCTAATCCCTGAAAAAGTAAGCCAATTAGAGGCCATTAGCCGTAGCCAATTATTCCATAGAAGCAGCGAGGTAATCCAGAGAGTTCCTCGCTGTGGCCAATACTCAAATAGGAAAACTAGGGTGAACCCGAGGTTGATTAGCCGCGGTGAATGACACCATGAATGCTTGTTGGTCATGTTCAGGCCAACTTAAGAAAAGAGTTGATAAGGGGTTAGACAACCCACAGAGAGCGGGAACCCCTAGTATAAGTAGAGGAAAAGAGTAATGAATGATTACAGAAGATTAGTAAAAAATCCGTGGGCCAAGTAGTTAAAATTGAGGAAAGAGCTCAACACAAAAAAAGTTAGACATAGGGATAATGAGGTTGTTGAGAGCTGCCTATAAGGCGTTGACTCCTACCTAGAGTGCTACTCAGTGAGACATTAAATGATAGAATACTAGTGTAGCCTTGAAATAATGTGAGATAAGGCTACCAGCAGTGAAGCACATAGTGAGTGACCTAGAAAGGTATACTTCATAGGTAACACCTAGAAGTAAGTATGAGTAGCCAATAATAGAGACCCAGAAAAGAATGAGGATAATTAGTAAGCTACAAGTCTAATGAGATGACTAGCCTAGGTTGAGCATAAGCTAAATGTAAAACCATACTTCTAGGACTCAATTTATACAATTCCTTTACCTCATCTTATGTTTATTCTATGGAAATAATATAGTGGCATAAAGAGTTATGAATTAAAATGCATTTCTCTACGGGTAAAATTTTTAATTCAGAGTCCCGTGGGCCATATGAATCCATCTATCACATTCTCATACTTAAACACATAATTACAACTCATTTCCATCATCAAATTTCGGCCAGATTTGCCCCCTATTTTTGTCCAAACTTTAGAAAATCATAACTAAATCTAAAAAAAATTAAAATTATACAATATTGGTCATTCTAGGAAGTTATGGATATATAATTCACACTAAAAATATGTCCGAAGCATAACATTCATCAAAGAGGGAGTTTGACATCCAAAAAGCTATTGAGGTCGCTGTTGCCGAGGCTGCTATTTTATATTACTGATATAAAGTTCTAAAATTCATAACTAATTCTATAAAAATTAAAATCACACAAATTTAGTCATTCTGGAAAGATAGAAACTTTAAATTTATGGTAAAAATAATTCCAGAATGAAACAGAGATATTTAGCCATTGGAAATCTATAGAACAGTGACTAAACTCCTGGGGCGCCACTACTACTGACAGCAAACTTCAAAAATGCATAAGTCTTTGCTCGGACCTCCAAATGAGGTGATCTTGATGGCCACAGAAATCTTATGACCTCTAGTTTATGCCTGTAAAATTTTACAAGCATTGGACACCATTTGCCTATCATATGACACAGAATACAAATCTACCAGTGTGAACAGTACACATACTAGAATCCATAGAAAATCCCAATTTTGAAAATTCATCAAATATTATCTGGACCTCTAAAAATTATGTCTTTAGCTTCCCAAAAATCTCTCAATGAGACCTAATTGCATGCCAAATATTAGATCAAGAAGAGCTTATTTGGCCAACGAGTGGCATAGGGTTCTATTATGGTCAAATTTGGCTCCATATGGGGTACCAAATTTGCCAAATGGCTTTCCCTTGGTCTTGGCACCTTTTGGGCAATCTAAAAGTATATTTAAGACTTGTGTGAGCGAGCTGCCCAAATGGTCCCAAACCTCATGCATCTCATTTTGTCCTTTTCATCCACACTTATACACGTTTGCATCAAACTTCCAATTTGCATAACTTGGCATTACATACCCAAATTCATTTCTAAAGTTCATACATCATATCCATACATGTATACATCACATAATATCATATTTACATATATCCCAAGGGTCATGTGCCATTTACAATAATCATATACATTATTGAATATCATTATGGTTCAAAAAGGGTAAAAGCTAGACATATAAATGTCAATATCTCTTCTTCAATGTTGTTGGCTCCCATTAGCATATCCACTTAGTTCACCTAACATTTTAGAGTATTGGAGAGGAGGGGATGAGATTCAAAGAATCCCAATAGCTCATCTCTCATTCAATCATACATAATAGATGCAAACAAGTCTCATAAATGCATGTATGATCATATGGACATGTGCAAACATTCAAGAAGCATTTTCATCATTTAAGAAAGTCATACATAGTATACAAAGGCTTGCCAAGCAAGTGGATTGGCCTCACCTAATTTCTTATGGATGTTGGACTTATCTCACTCATTCTTTAATGCATTTTTGGACTCAACTATACTCTTAGGAGTCCACTTTGCTTTTGAGAGACTCTTTGCTTTATCTCAACCAATCTTAAGGGTTCTTGGCTCATCCTTATCATAGCTAAGGGTTCTTGGCCTCACCACACTCAAGCAAATCCAAGCACACATCAAAACATCAAATGAAACATAATATGTTATCATAAAATCATGGCATATGAAATCATGCTAGCATACTTTTTATAGTTTGAAAATACATATACACACATTCTAAGATAAGCTAACACACATCCATGCATGAGAGAAGGTGGAGAGAGCTATCTTGCTTGCATTTACACACTTTTTCCCTAAGCCTTGAGTCCTCTCCCTTGACCTCACACACCCAAGAAGGTAGAGATCATTTCTCTAGGCCTAGACACATCATATAGAAGCTAATTACACTCTTGAAACAAGCTAGGACATTAAACTTATATTTAAGAACATACTTGGTTCCATAAGTCACATAATGGTTCCATAAATAGCCTATTAAAGCAACCATCATGATTCAAGTTCTTGGCTCCATTCTCTTCTCATTTCTAGGCCTCTTAACCTCATTTAAGGTCTTTGGAGCCATTACATATTCATTTACAAAATCCCAGACACAAGTTGCTTCATAAGGTCACATTATGGAAGATATTACCTCATCTCCCAATCCATGGCTTCTAAATTTTTCCCAAGGGTTTCTCCCACCTTCTACCATCATATGAAGTCCCAAACCAAGGCTAGAATAAATTAAAACACCCTTTAACCCCTCCATCTATCCTAGGCTGACATTATGGAAACATTTGAGGTTCAAGGGGTTTTCAATTTTTCCTTGATGGGAGAGCCACTTGGGAGGCTTCTTAAGGGTCTTAGGAACTCAAATAAACACTCACATATGCTAGGGAATGCATAAATTAAATTAGTTTTTACAATCCTTTCAAATGCACTACACTTTTTCTACTTAGAGTTCATTAGTTTTTCTTGCAATTTCTTTGCTTTCTTGGATGGGAGGTGCATGTGGGAAGTTCTCAGGGGGTCTTAGGAGCATGTTTAAATATTCAATTACGTTTAAAAATATTCATATAAAATCATATTTGCAAGGGAGCATTTGGATCCCTAATGGTTCCATCTTGTTTCCTAATTCTCCTTTCTTAATTCTATTGGTTCCTTCTTAATCCTTGCCATCTAAAACCTCTAATCCCTCCATGAATTGGACAGAACATAGCCCCTAAAGAATGGGCCCTTGGCTGGACAAAATTGACATGGGTGACGGGGAGGAAGAGGTTACCAAAGGATGGAGAATTTATCTTACTTTCTTAATTCCTTTGGCTTGTTCTTTCTTTCCTTGGCCTCCTTACTTGAATTTCAAAATTTCCCCTCTATTCTCCCTTCAAAACAGCCCTCAAAACTTCAAAAAAATCATGGAGAAGAAGAGGGAAAAAGAGGAGAAGAGATTGGTGGAGAGAAAGCATGAAAAACAAGCAAATTTCTATACCTAAAGACTTGAATTTTTCCTCCTTCTTCTCTTCCCTTGGTGCGCCACTCTCTTTAGCTTTCTTCTCTGGTTTGAACGTTACAGCAAGTCGGTTAAGAAGGGCTAAGGATAGGATGCCACATATGAAGCGGAATTAAGGTAGAATTGTTCCAAAAAATGACGATTTTGTCCCTTGCGTGTGGCATTTCTGTTTAAGGCTCGTTTTATCTCCTTTTTGAGAACCATCTTTTCCATTATAAAATTTAGGTTCTCAATCTTATAAAATGCCTTTGGACTTAATTTGAAGCTAAAACCTTCCCGAACGATCCGATCAAAGTTTGGGCTCACTGCCATTGGAAAACCTATACCAGAGGAGCTTTAGCTGTCCTGAGGCTTCCCATGGTTTTCAGGGCCTCTGAGAACCCCAGAGAACTCAAAACTTTCATTTAAAAAGCCCTCCTATGAGTTTTTCAAAAAGTGCCTATATTTACAAAAATGCCACTGGCCTTTCAGTAAATTTATCGAATCACTCTGGCCTTAATTTATGAGCAACTCAAGGCTCAAATCCTTATTTTTTATTATTTAGAATTTTATCATAATTTTATTTGGCCCTAATTTCTTCTATTTCAAAGACTTCCTTTTGTATTTGACTCATTTTTTACGTTTACAGAGGGACCGGATGTTACATTAAAGCCTGGGGAGATGACCAGTAGCATCATTCCAGGTGAGATATGTGAATGAAAGGTTCAGTAAGAGTTCTCCCTGGATCGAAAAAGAAAAGATGAGACACCTTAAACCCGAAAAATCACCCAATAGTGGTTAGTAATTTCCCTAGATAGACCCCCTGAGTCATAAAGCATAATGATAAAGGAAGTGAGAAAAAGCTGAGAAACTAGCTACAGAAAAGATGCCCTCACTTTAGTCATGATTAGATAAGTAAACTGAGCCAGAGAGGTAAATAGATAGGGGTCCGATAGTTAGTTAGATGAGCTCCCTAATATGAAAATGCAAGGGTCAAGGCATATGAGTGATTAGAGCACCCAGTAGAGCATAAGTTTTTAATAAGATAGAGTCCAGACAGTGAAAGTACGTGTCCTAGATTGGGTCAGTAGAACCCTAAAATTAATATATTGTGCTCCTGGGGATGAGGTTAAAGAAACTAAAGAGAGAGAAAGCCAGTTCTGATCTAAATATAGAAATAAGCTGAGACAGATAAGTAGTGCCTTAGTACCTTCAGGAAAGCTCGAAGGAGCTAGAGATTGCCTCGAAAGGCGAGCCTCATGTTATGTAGAGAAAGAATGTAGCCGAGAGTGCCATAGAATGAAATTCCTGAGATTATATGAAATAAAATCCTTCTTACCAAGGGATGGTCTAGCTAAGAACAGAATAAGAGTATGAACGAAAAGTAGACCCCCTTGATGTTACAGAGAGTGAATAAGTAGAGAAATCCCAGGAAAATGTAGGTACTATTGAGCATAGAAAAACCTGAACTGGCAATAGAAACAGCCAATAGTAGAATATCTTTTTACCTAAGTAAGAGGATAAGAAAGGTAGAAAGAGAAGAAATGATAGTGTACGAGCCGAGGATATATTAGATTGAGAATAGACATTCAGTTAATGTGCTTGAGTACTTAAGAAAGCACATTTGTCCTTGGCATAGACGCCCTTCTAGTATGATAGTGCCCGAAGAAAAAAATAGTCGGGCAATACAGAGAGATCTCAAGATGAAACAGAGGAAGAATCCTATTTTTCTCGAGCACTCTTCAAGAATAGGGCAGATAGAGGTAAGTAAGGAAGGAATACTTTAGATTGTTGGGAAACTTGCAATATACAGGCAATAGTGGCTTTGAGCTCAGTCATGAGGTGCCCGTATATTAGTGTTTGATGTTATGGTTTGCTTGCAACAATGGTTACATGATATTAGGCCTGATCAACCTAATAATAATGTAACTTGAGTGCATAGCAAACAACGACATCAATCACCAAAGTGTCCCAATAATCAAAAGGTATCCTAGTTAGTTAAAGAATAAGATAAGTCAGAAAAAAAGGTAAAGGGATTCCAGTAATATCATAATAGTGAGAAAAGTATGCACAGAGGAATCCCCAGTAAAAAAATGTCTAGATTCAGTATGCATAGCCTGAGTCCCTTATAACATGTGTAAATGAAATGAATAAGGACCAATGCATAGCCCCTCTCCTACTAGAGATGTTAACCACACTCAATGTGTGAGATGCCTTAGTGCCAAAGCACTTAAAAGCAGAATGTGGGCATAGTTAGAAACTGTAGGATATGAGAGGAGGGCTAGAACGAGTATATGTAAAGTTAGCGAGTCAATAGAGTAGGAAAAGAAAGCCCAAGCAAAAAGAAGCTGAAGTGGGAATCTGAGGATCCTATGAGGAGCGATGAGTGAAAATTGAAGTGCTCCCTAGTATCAATATGCCAGGATCCTAAAGAATCAAATTACATAGAACCCACTTCACACGAAGAGTATGATGTACCTCTGAGTTTAGCCTCAGCTATTATGGGTGATAGTTACCAGACTTGGTGAGTATGTATTTCACTGTCAGATACAGTGATCTTAGGCTTTGATGTCTCCTAGAGACGGATCATAATAAATCCTAGCATAGCACAGCAGGTTGTAGTAGACCCTAGTAGGGCTCTGAGAAGTCGCAGTAGACCTATGGGTCATAGTAGATCCTACAGAGTTACAGAGAGCCCTAGCCACAGCATGATAGATCTCTGGTAAAGATGACAGCCTGAGATAGTTTTACAGAGTAATTAGTCTCAGAGACCAATATAGTTTTAGCTAGCTTTTATCTCAGAGACTAGAGACCTCCTGAGTCTGGTAGACCATTGCCATAGAGATATAAAGGTTTTACTCAGACAATTAGACCACTGACTAGCTCTCTCTAAAGATGAGTACAGTGTATGGGATGAGGAAAGCAAGAAATAAGCTTTCTAGAGTTAGAGCCAGATGAACCACTACTTAGTAGATAGTAGCCCTGACCGAAGGATGGAAAAATCCCCACATGCTAGCTTATGTATTTAAAAAAAGGTCAGGTGCAGTTTTTATATGAGATAAGTGGTACCGTATATCTCCAATGAGTAAAACGGTGAGTATAGCTAGTATCCCATTAGAGCCCAGCAGTAGTCAGTGGTAGTAGCTCTTCGGTGACAGTATGAGATATATGTTAGGCCAATCAGTATTGAAATGAGGGGCTATAAAATACCACTACAAGTGAGCAAAGAAAGCAAGAAAAAGTCCCGACCTACAAAGACAAATGTAATAGTAAACAGAGAAACTGGGATCATTAAAAGTAGAAACTCCTCAAATGAGCTATAATCCCAGTAAGTAATTGAGATGTGAAGCCTGTGACAAGAAGAATGTGAATTGTAATCATGGGATGAGCTAGTAAGAAAGAACGAAGAGATAAACAGTGGATGAAATATGTAAATAAACAGACAAACAGAAACCTCCGATGACTTTAATTATTAAAAAAAGATAATGAGATGTTATGAGAAGCCATTCAGAGAGGATATGGGAGACGTGATATGAAACAAGTTACCTCCCGAGATGTGTGAATGAGTCCATTGAAAGAAACTATAATCCTGCGAATGGGTTAACATTAACCCGACATGATTAGTAAGCTCTCTCAAGATAGGCCTCCAAAGTCAAAAATTCCTTTCCCTTATAAGAAAGAAATAACTAGTATTTTATAGTAATAGAGCCCTTATTAAGAACTAGCAATGAAAAATCCCCTGGCTAAAAGAAAATTTGAAAGAATAAAATCGCTGAGGAAGCGTATAGAGCCAGGAAGAAGGGAAAGGAAAGAGCAGTTAGGCAGAAAAGAAAAGAGTAAGAGAAAGTATACCCCAAATTTCAAGGATGAAATTTATTTAAAGGGGGGAGAAATGTAATATCTGGTTCTCCGAAAATCAGAGAAAACGTGAGAAACGTAACGTACGATTTCTCCGTAAACGAATGAAATTCACTAGATACAAAAAGAAGTCCCCCAAGATAATGTAGTTAAGCTCCCAAAAAAATTAGGAAGCATTCTAGACTCCTAAATATGAGAATCTCAGGCTCAGACAGAAAGAAAAATTGAGCTAGAATGAAGAAACAATTTCTTACGAAAAGCTTACGAAACGTAATGGCATTTTCATAATTTTGAGTAAATTTTGGAATTCACACAAGAGGGCTTTTTAAATGAAATTTTTGAGTTCTTCATGATTCTCAGAGGACCTGAAAACTATGGAAAGCCTCAGGACAGTTAAAACCCCTCCGGTGGATGTTTTCTAACGTCAGTTAACCTGAACTTTGACTTATTTGTTCGGAAAGGTTTTAACTCCAATTTGAGTGATTCCAAAGGTATTTTACCAAATTGGGAACCTAAATTTCATAATGGAAAAGACAATTCTCAAAAAGGAGCTAAAACAAAGGAGAAACGGAAATGCCAAGAACGAAGGGCAAAATAGAGATTTTTGAAAAGTATAACTTACTCCCACATGTATATATGATGCACCATTCTTCTCCCTTCATTATGCACGACCATGTTCTGCCCAAAACTAGAGGAAAACTCTGAGGAATGAGGCGCACAAGAGGAGGAAGAAAAGGAGGAGAAATTCAAGGTAAAAAGGTATGGATTTTCATGGTTTTTCATGCTCTTTCTCTTCCAAACCTTTTCTCCTTCATTCTCCTTTATTTCCTATGATTATAATGAAGTATATGGATCTATTTTAGAGGAGAAATTGAGGGGAAACTTCGGATTTGAAGAGAGGAGCTCAAAGAACACAAGATTCAAGTGAGAAAAAAATAAGAAAACAAGGTAATTTCTCTTCCTATGATTGTCATCTTTGGTTCCCTCCTCCTCCATTTCACCCCACTTGAGAAAACCCTAGGAGGAGATGATTTTTAGGCAGAACCAAGCATGAATCTAAGGAAAAAGGGTGTGGAGATTAAGAATATGCAAAGAAAATAACAAAATAACCATTAGATTTCAAGATACAAATTCTAGGGTTTTGTGTGCACCTTGTAAAATCTGACCTTATGTGATGATTTCTATGCCTAAATAAGAGTTTAAATGAGCTCCTAAGATCCCTAAGATGCTCCCCACAAGCTTCTTCCTTCAAGAAAACAAGGAAATCTCTAAGGAGTCCAAAACCATGCTATGTCTCAGCCAAACCATGTTCATGGTGCTAGGGAGAGTTTTAAATTTTTCTAAGGCCATTCTTGAGTCATATTTGATGAATTAAAATAAGGGTAGGCCATGGAAAGAATTTAGAACTCATAGAAAGTGATTTGGTGCCTTAAGTTCCATATTATGACCTAAAGAAGCAATATGATGTTAGGATCCTTATTTTAATTGTGTGATGACTCCAAGAGACTTAAAAGGAGTCAAGAATCATATTTGAAAGGAAAGAATGGAGCCTAGAGTTTATTTGAGGAGTGTTGCTTCATTAGGTGCATTTATGGACCATAATGGAGCCTATAGAGCAATCTAGAGTTTAACCAAGTTGTGTGGCCTTAGAATATATTTCATGAACCTAATTGGCTCCCATAAATTGTATCTAAGCCAAGAGAAACCATCTCTACCAATTTTTGGGTGTGTGGCTAAAAGAGGAGGCTTGAATTTCAAGAAAAAAGTGTGTGAGTGTACACAAGGTAACTCTCTTCATCTTCTTTCATGCATGGATGTGTGTTTATCTTGTCTTAAAATATGTGTATGTGTATTTTAAAGCCATGAAAAGTATGCTAGCATGATCTTGTTTGCCATGATTTCATGATGTCATGTTATATTTTCAAGTGAATGTATGATGTTTCTTGAGTTTGCTTAAGTGTGGAGAGGCCAAGAACTCTGCACTATAGTAAGGATGAGCCAAGAACCCTTGAGCTTAGTTAAGACAAAGTAAAGAATCTCCTAAAAGTAAAGTGGGCTCCCAAGAGTATGGTTGAGTCCAAAGTGCTCAAAGAATGGGTGAGGCAAGTCTAAAATCTATGAGGAGAAGTGTGAGGCCAATCCAAATACTTAGTGAGCTCTTGAATGTCTTGTATGACTTGTTCACATGCTAATCTTGCTTCTTGAATGCTCATGAATTATATTATGTCCATGCATGCATTTTTAAAGTTTGCTTTACATATATTATGTATGATTGAATGGGAGATGAGTTATTGGGATTCTTTGAATCTCATTCCCTCCTCTCTAATGATTTAACATGCTAGGTGAACTAAGTAGATATGCTAATGGGAGCCAACAATACTAAAGGAAGGAGATTGACAATCATATGTTTAGCTTTTGCCACTTTAAGACCATGATTGTACCACATAATGTATATGATGTTGTAAATGGTCTATGACCCTTGAGACATGCGTAAATATGATATTATGTGATGTTTAGAGGTATGGATATGATGTACGAACTCTAGCATATATGTTGAGTATGTAATGTCCAAGTATGCAATTTGGAAGTTTCATAGAAATATGCATAAATATGGGTTAAATGGCCAAAATGAGATGCATAAGGTTTGAGACCATTTGAGTAGCTCACACAAGTCTTAAATGCACTTTTAAACTTGCCCAAAAGGTGCCACAACCAAGGAAAAACCATCTGGCAAGTTTGGTACCTCATATAGAGTCAAATTTGACTATAATGGAACCCTATATCGTTTTTTAGCCAAATGAGTTAGTCTTAATATGATATTTGGCATGAAATTAGGTCTCATTAAGAGCTTTTTGGGAAGTTAAAGATTATAATTTTTGGAGATCTACAGAATATTTGATGATTTTTCAAAGTTGGCAATTTTCATGGTTTTTGGTTTGTTGCACTATTCATTTGGTCCAAAATTATTTTCTATCACACAAGGCTCAAATGATGTCCAATTGCCACAAAATTTTATACACAGAAACTAGACAATCACAGTGACTGGTGCCAGCTAGAAGCACCTCATTTGAAGGTCTAGAGAGGGAGAAATAAAGTTTTGAAATTTCTATCCAGTATCAGTAAATTTACCCGACCAAAAGTACTATTTCATTGAATTCCGAGGTCTGGGCTTGATGAAATGATCTAAAGATATTTTTTCTCTCTAGTTAACATCCACAGATTTCCAAATTGATATTATTTTCATGGATTGGATTTTTTTGAAATTAATTGGATATTTTCAAAATTTTCTGCAGAATTCTGTGATAGTTTCAGATTTTAGTCTGACCTTTGGATCATTTTGGATGTCAAGAGTCCTTTATGATGCATTTTATGGTCTAGAAGTATTTTTAATGTGAATTAGACATCCTAATATTTCCAAAACAACCAAGAACACATGATTTTAATTTTTCTAGATTTAGTTATGATTTTATGAAATTTGTCCAGAAAAGAGGCCAATTCTGGCCGAGAAGGAACTTCCATTTTCCATGCTCCATTTCGGTTTCCATGAGTTGTGGGCATGACAATATGATGCAAATGAGTTGTAATGATGTAATTAAATATGAGGATGTATAGTATGAGCTCCCAAGGTCCGCGTGATACTGATTGAAATTTTTTAATATAGTGCATTGCAAAAATACTCCCATTCCCTTGCTTTTTCTATGAGAATCGTATATGTTTCATGATATTATGTCATTTAAAAGCATAAGATGAGCTAGGATTTATGGTGTTACATATTTGATTGGACATAAGAATACATATAAATCTTATCCATCTTATATATCTAATAAAACTCAAATGGCCAATACCATGAGAAATCTCGGAACATATATCATCACCATAAATATGATGTGAGGTAGAATAGCCTTTTCACTCAATTTTTATTTATCAATATCTTGTGACCATTAACATGGTGTGGCGAGAAATAGCCTTTTGAGCTAATTTTTATTTATCATCATCCTATGACCACCAACATGGTGTGAGGAGGAATAACCTTCTTACCTGATTTAATACTCATAATCAATCAAATAATATAACAAGCTAATAAAAACATGCATAACACTTCCAGTTCAAAGAAAATATATTAAAAAACAATTACTTGATAAATAACCATCAATGTAATCCATAACAAAATCCCAATGCTCAATTAATCCGAGTAATCTAATCTAGAACACATCAACATACACATACAAATTTCCATCCCTTGTATTATTTAATATTATCAAATGCATTATTTCTAAGAAAATCCACATACCTAGTCTCAAGCTTCCTAAGGATTTCATTAAAACTTCACTTCTCAATCCTTTAAATCCAAATTTGAAAGTGTCTTTATTCAATTCATCAATATGGCTCTATGCATAAATACACAAGTACTGAATTCTAAATTTTCATTTCAATTAACCATGACAAGAGCAAAGGAGAGATTTCACATACCACTTCAACCTTTCCATTCCCTTTTTTTATCAAAGTCCTTTCAAACTTTTCAATTTGACTCTATACTCCTCTGTTTCACTTCACATCTTAACCAAAACAAAAGATAATCATTTAGTGCACACTAATCAATTCTATTTCCAATTCTAATTTGAATTCAATTTCACAAAAGATAAAGGGTGGAGATTTTACTTTCAAATTGATATTTCTCTCTTCCTAATCTTAGTCTAGCTTCAATATTGAGTTTCCACTTCCTCCTTACTACACATTCTTGGCCAAACAGAACACACACACTTAACAGAAATTTCACTTCAAAATTGAAATGAAAAGGGTCAAGAAAGATAAAAATCACCTTAGTGTGAAGTTTTCTCCTTTCCCATTCTTCCTCCTCACAAATTTACAACTAGCCTTCACTTCCCTTCACCCCTTCCATTAACAAAACTTCCACATTTGAGAAACCATTCAGACTAAAAGAAAGAAGATGAAAGAGGAACAATTTTTGTGAAGATTCCCATGACAAACTCCTCCTTTTTAGCCACCATGTAAGAGCTCAAAACTTTAAGACTTAATAGATGCATTTTCTCACCCAAACTCTCTTTCTTTTCTTTATCTTTTTAGGTTTTGCATTCTAGTGCAATTTAAAGGAATATATGTTTTAGTTAGATTAAGTGATGTGTTGTTTATTTGGGCTAGAAATGCTAAGTGGGCTAGGGTATTTTAATAGGTTCTTACCATTTCTCATATTTTGGGCCAATTAAAATAGTGGGCTTGCTTTGGGTATTTTAAGACCACTATCTTGAGTATCTTTTTACTACTCGTATAAACAAAATAATTAAAATATTTCTTCAACTATACTTAAATTGACCATGAAACTAAATTAAACTTAATCATTTAATGTAAATATTATTAATTGAATTCTCATATTATCCCTTATATTTTTGAAGGTTTGATGGACAAACTAAAATTTAAGGATGATCCTCCTTAGTCATATTTAATTTATTTTGTACCCATAATTTACTTCATCATTCCACTAATTCCCTTACTCAAATCTTTTTCTTAGTAATCTTAGTAAATATGAGGGTGTGACATTTCCCCTTCATTGTTACTAAATTGTTCATTATGTTATTATTTTCTTTTTCTTTTTTTCCCCCACCAAGTTTTATTTTTAAAAATAAACTTCCTCTTTGATTGATTTGACAATTAATAGCATCCCTATATGGTAAAGTAGGCTTCCTCTTTTAATCTTTCCCACCTTGAATCTTCCTTCTTTTTTCTTGAATGAATTTGATTTTTTTAAAAAAAAATTTGACTTTCAAATTCAAGTATATCTTGCAAGCTCAAAACTTTGTTATGATATTTTTTTCTTCAAGTAGTCTACTGTGGATAGTCAAACTTGATATCAAGAATCTAATGTTTATTATGTAACACCATAATTTCTAATTCATTTCATGCTATATCTATGCTTCCCATCATGCATTTTATGGAAGGATCAAGAAAATAGCATAAAAATAATGAATATTTTTGTGTTGCGTCACATATGAAAATTCCATTTGGTGTCATGCGAACCATGTGAACTCATACATCACATTCTCATATTTAATTATATGAATACAACTCATTTTCATCATAAAAAGTGGCCTACAACTCATGGAACTCGAAGGGAAGCTCAAAATGCACATATATATTTTCAACCAAATTTTTCCACTTTTCTGTCACAACTTTGAAAAAGCATAACTAATTCTAGAAAAATCGAAATCATGCATTCTTGCCCATTTGGAAATGCTACACATGTCTACTTCATGATAAAAATATTTCAGACCACAACACCCAACATAGAGGATGTTTGACATTCGAAATGGTCTAAAGGTCAAGCTGTCCACTGGTACTGTCACAGAATTCTGCAGCAAACTTCAAAAATGTCCAATTAATTCCACAAAAATCCAATTCATGCAAATGATACCAATCTGGAAAGTTGTGGATGTTAGCTAGAGGAAAAATAACTCCATACTAGCTCAGGCATGTCCAAACCTTGAAACTCAATCAAATAGTAACTGAGGTCAGCTGAAATTTCTAATACTAGACAAATTTTTTGAAAATTCATATCTCCCTCTCTAGACATCCAAATGGGGTACTTCTAATTGACACAAGTCTAGGAAAGTCTAGTTTCTCTGTATAAAATTTCATAGTAATTGGACATCATTTGAGCCCTGTGTGACAGGTTTCATTTTCGAACCAGTATAAACAGTGACGTAACCAAAACTAAAAAATTTTTTAACTTTAAAAATTCATCAAATATTCTCTAAATCTCCAAAAATTCTGTTCTTTAACTTCCCAAAAAGTTCTCAACAAGCTCTAATTGTATGACAAATCTCAAATCAAGAAGAGCACATTTGGATAAAAAGTGATGTAGGATTCTATTATAATCAATTTTGGCTCCATATAGGATATCAAAATATCCAAATAGCTTTCCTTGAGGTATGACACCGCTTAGGTAAGTCTAAAAGTATAATTAGGACTTCTGTAAGCTGCCCAAATGATCCCAAACCTCATGCATCTCATTTTGGCCATTCCACTTCCATTTGTACACAATTACATAAAGCCATTCAAGAAGCTAATCTCCCACAACATACTCATTTTGCATTCTAGCATTCACATAACATGTCTTCTTATTTATACATCACATATTAATATAATTATACATACTCTCAAGAGGTCATAGGCCATATACAACAATAGGTTACATCATTTGACATTAATATGGCCTTAAAGAAACCAATTCTATGCATTTCAATGTCATGCTCTCATCTCTCAAGTTATTGGCTCCCATCTCCTTGCTATCTTGGTCCACCTAGCATGTTAAAACATTAGAGAGAAGGGGATGAGATTCAATAAATCCCAATAGCTCATCTCCCATTCAATCATACATAATGGATGCAAAACAAGTCTTACAAATGCATGTATAGCATATGGACATGTACAACCATTCAAGGAGCATTCTTAGCATTTGGAAAAGTCATACATAGCATACAAAGGCTTGCCAAGCAAGTGGATTGGCCACACCCAATTTCTTATGGATGTTGGACTTACCTCACCCATTCTTTAAGAGATTCTTGGACTCAACCATATTCTTGGGAGTCCATCTTACTTTTAGGAGACTCTTTACTTTGTCTCAACTAATCTTAAGGGTTCTTGACTCATCCTTACCATGGCTAAGGGTTCTTAGCCTCTCCACACTCAAGTAAACCCAAACAAATATCATAACATCATTTAAAAACATAATATGTTATCATGAAACCATGGCATATGAAATCATGCTAGCATACTTTTCATGGATTGAAAATATACATACACACATTCTAAGACAAGCTAAGCACGCATCCATACATGAAAGAAGGTGGAGAAAGCTACCTTGGAAGTAACCACCCACTTTTCCCTTTGAAGGAATGCTCCATCTTTCGGCCTCACACACACAAATGTGTGGGGATGATTTCTCTTGGCCTAAACATAATTTATGGTAGCCAATTAGTGTACACCATACTTCTAGGACTCAATTCATACAATTCCCATGCCTCATCTTATGTTTGTTCTATGAAAATAATATAGTGGCATAAGGAGTTATGAATAAAAATGCATTTCTCTACAAGTAAAATTTTTTTTTCGGAGTCCCGTAGGCCATATGAAAGCATCTATCACTTTCTCATAGTTAAACACATGAATATAACTCATTTCCATCATCAAATTTGGCCTACAACTCGTGGAAAGCAAAGGAGCACATGAAATCCGTGTTTGCATTTTCAGCCAGGATTTCCTCTTTTCTATCACAAATTTTGGAAAATCATAACTAAATCTAAAAAAATCAAAAACATGCAATCTTGGTCATTCTGAAAAGCTTGGGACGTCTACTTCATGATAAAAATATGTAAAAGTCATAACATTGCACACACAAAGCGTTTGACATGTGAAATAGTCTAGAGGTCGGACTAGGTCCTGATGCTGTCACAGTTTACTGATATGAAATTCAAAAATGTCCAATTAATTCCACAAAAATCCAATCCATGCAAATTATACCAATATGGAAATCTATAGATGTTAACTAGAGGATAAAAATATCTCTAAATCAGTTCATCAAGCCAGATCTCAGAAATTGATGGAACAGTACTTCTGGTCAGGCTAGGTTACTGATACTGGACAGAAATTTCAAAAATTCATATCTTCCACTCTAGACCTCCAAATGAGGTGCTTCTAGTTGTCATGAATCACTGTGATGATCTAGTTTCTCTGTACAAAATTTTGTGGCAATTGGACATCATGTGAATTTCCGGTGATAGAAAACAATTTCGGACCAAATGAATAGTGCAGCAAACCAGAAACATAAATTTTGCCAACTTTAAAAAATCATCAAATATTCTGTAGACCTCCAAAAATGTTGATCTTTAGCTTCCCAGAAAACTCTCAATGAGACCTAATTGCATGCCAGATTTTAGACCAAGACTAACTTATTTGGCCAAAAAATGACATAGGATTCCATATTGGTCAATTTTGGCTCCATATGAGGTACCAAAATTGCCAAATGGCCTTCCCTTAGTTGTGGCACCTTTTGGGCAAGTCCAAAAGTACATTTGAGACTTAAGTGAGCTGCTCAAATGGTCCCAAATCTCATGCATCTCATTTTGGCCATTCAACTCACACTTATGCATACATTCATCAAAATCCCACATTGCACACCTTGGCCTTCCATACTCAAAATAAGTGTTATAGGTCATATATCATTTTCATACATCTAAACATCACATAATAGTATATTTACATATGTCTTATGGTTCATGGTACATATATAACATCATATACATTATGAACTATCATTATGGTTCCAAAATGGCTAAAATAACACATAGGCTTGTCAATCCTGCTCTTCATGGTTGTTGGCTCCCTACACCCATAATTACTTAGTCCACTTAGCATGTTAGATCATTAAAGAGGAGGGGATAAGATTCAAAAAATCCCAATAGCTCATCTCTCATTCAATCACACATAATATGTGCAAAGCAAGTTTTACAAATGCATGCATGGAGGAAATAAAAGCCATGGACATTTTAAAGCAAACTTGGCATGTGAACAACTCATACAAATCATTCAAAAGCTCACCAAGTGTTTGGAATGGCCTCACACTTCTCCTCATGGATTTTGGACTTGCCTCACCCATTCTTGAGTATTTTGGACTCAACTATACTCTTGGGAGCTCACTTTGCTTTTGGGAGACTCTTTGCTTTATCTCAACTCGAGGGTTCTTGGCTCATCCTAACCTAAGGGAAGAGTTCTTGGCCTCTCCTCACTCAAGTAAACTCATGCAAACATCATGGATTCATTTAAAACATAACATGGCATCAAGGATCATGGAATATAAAGGCATGCTAGCATACTTTTCTTAGCTTGAAAATACACATACACACATTCTAAGACATGTTAAACACACATACATGCATGAGAGAAGATAGAGAGAGCTACCTTGTATACAAGCACACACTTTTTCCTTAGCTTTCAAGCCTTCTCGTTCGGCCACACACCCACAATTTGGTGGAGATGGTTTCTCTTTGCCTAGATACAATTTATGGGAGCCAATTAGGTTCATGAAACAAACTCTAAGGTCATACAACTTGTTTAGATACTAGATTGCTCTATAGGCTCCATTATGGTCCATAAATGCACCTAATTAAGCAACACTCCTCAAACAATTTCTAGGCTCCATTCTTTCCTCTCAAATATGATTCTTGACTCCTTTTAAGCCTCTTGGAGTCATCACACAATTAAAACAAAGAGCCTAACATCATGTTGCTTCTTTAGGTCATAATATGGTACTTAAGGCACCAAATCACTTTCTATGAGTTCTAAATTTTTTCCAAGGCCTCCCCTCATTTTCATTCATCAAATATAACTCAAGAATGGCCTTAGAAAAATTTAAAACTTTCCCTAGCTAGGAAAACCCATCTAGGCCAAGGCTATGAAGCATATTGGGTTCCATGGAGCTTTCTTTGTTTTCTCAAGGGAAGAAGCATATGGGGAGCCTCTTAGGGATCTTGGGAGCTCATTTAAACTCTTACTTAGGCCTAGAAATCATCATACAAAATCAGATTTTACAAGGTGCAATTGAAACCCTAGAACTTGTATCTTGAAATCTAATGGTTATTTTGTTGTTTTCTTTGCATATTCTTATTCCTCTCCATCAAATACCTAAGAATCATGCTTGGTTGGGCTTGGAAATCAGATCCTCCTAGGGTTCTTGGTCTAGGTTGAAATGGAGAAGAAGTGGGGTGAAAGGTATCAACCATAGGATGCATTTTTACCTTGTTTCCTTACTTAGTTTGGCTTGAATCTTGATTTCTCCAAGCTCCTCTCTTCAAATCCAAGCTTTCCCTTGAATATCTCCCTTGAATCAGATTTATAAACCTTATTTTAATCCAAGGAAAGAAAGGAGAATGAAGGAGAGGTGGTGGAGGTAGAGAAAAGCAAGGAAAATTGCCATGAAAATATACCTTAAACTTGGCTTTCTTCCTCCTTCTTCTTCCTATCTTGGGTGCCTCTCCCTTAGGGTTCTTCTTCTAATTTGGGGCTGGAAAATCTGAAGTGAAATGAGGCAAATGTGAGGCGCCACCTATATATAGCTATGGTAAAAGGACTTTTTCAAAAACTCCCATTTTGCCCTTCATACTTTGCATTTTTGTTTCTCCTTCGTTTTAGCTCCTTTTTTAGAACCATCTTTTCCATTACAAAATTTAAGTCCTCAATTAAGAAAAATGGCTCTGGAATTACTCAAATTGGAGCTAAAACCTTTCTAAACGGATTTGTCAAAGTTTGAGCACACCGACGTTGAAAAACATCTATCGGAGGGGATTTAACTGTCCCGGGACTTCCCATGATTTTTAGGGCCTCTGAGAATCCCGGAGAATTCAAAAATTTTATTTAAAAAGCCCTCCTATGTGAATTCCAAAAATTACTCGAAACTACAAAAATGCCATTACGTTTCGTAGGCTTTTCGTGAGAAATTGTTTCTTCATTCTAGCTCTATTTTTCTTTCCGTCTGAGCCTGGGATTCTCATATTTAGGAGTCTAGAATGCTTCCCAAATTTTTCAGGACCTTAACTCCATCATCTTAGGGGACTTCCTTTTGTATCCGGTAAGTTTCGTTCTTTAATAGAGAAACTGTATGTTACGTTTCTCACGTTTCCTCTGGTTTTCAGGGAACCGGATGTTACAATTAGGTTCATGGAATTAATTCTAAAGCCACATAACTTGGTTAGACACTAGGTTGATCTATAAACCTCATTATGGTTCTATAAATGCACCTAATGAAGCAACACCCCTCAAATAAATTCTAGGCTCCATTCTTTCCTTTCAGATATGATTCTTGATTCCTTTTAAGCCTCTTGGAGTTATCACATAATCAAAACTAAGAGTCTTACTACATGTTGCTTTTTTAGGTCATAATATGGAACATAAAGCACTAACTCACTTTCTATGGGTTTTAAGTTTTTTCCAAGGCCTCCCCTCATTTTCTTTCATCATATATAACTCAAGAATGGACTTAAAAAAATTTAAAACTCTCACTAAGCACCCAAACCTATCTAGGCTGAGACTATGGAGGAAATAGGGCTTCTTAGAGTTTGCTTTGTTTTCTTGATGGAGGAAGCACATGGGGAGACTTCTAGAAATCTTAGGAACTCATTTAAACTCTTAGTTAGGCCTATGAATCATTGTACAAAATCAGATTTTACAAGGTGCAATTGAAACCCTAGAAATTGCATCTTGAAATCTAATAGCTTTTTGTTAATTCCCTTTGCATATCCTTAATCTCTACACCCTTTTTCCTTAGAATCACCCTTGGTTCTACCTAAAAATCAAACCCTCCTAGGGTTTCTTAGATAACGCAAAATGGAGGAAGGAGAGGAACTAAAAGTAGCAACCATGGGAGGAGAAATTACCTTATTTTCTTGCTTTTTCTCACTTGAATCTTGCTTTCTCCAAGCTCCTCTCTTCAAATCCGAATTTTCCCCTAAGTTTCTCCCTTAAAATAGATTTGTAAACTTCATTTTAATCAAAGGAAACAAAGAAGAATGAAGGAGAGGAGGTTTGGATGGAAGAAAGCGTGAAAAACTACCAAGAAACCATACCTTAAAGCTTGAATTTCTTCTCCTCTTCTTCTTCCCTTGGTGCGCCACTCTCCTAGGGTATTTCTTTTGATTTTGGGCAAAACAATCTGAAGCTATATGAGTGTGAGAGTGAGGCACTACCTATTTATAGGGGGAGGAAGAAACACTTTTTTAAAATTCTCATTTTGCCCTTCGTTTTTGGCATTTTCGTTTCTCCTTCGTTTTATCTCCTTTTTGAAAACTGTCTCTTCTCTTATAAAATTTAGGTTTCCAGTTTAGTAAAATGCCTTTGGAATCACTCATATTGGAGCTAAAACCTTCCCGAACAAATTCGTCAAAGTTTGGGTACACTGACGTTGGAAAAAGTCCACCGAAGGATTTAACTGTCCCAGGCCTTTCTATGGTTTTTAGGACCTTTGAGAACCTTGCAGAACTCAAAACTTTCATTTAAAAAGCCTTCCTGTGTGAATTCTAAAAATTGCTCAAAATTATGAAAATGCCATTACATTTCATAAGTTTTCTGTAAGAAATTGTTTCTTCATTCTAGCTCCGTTTTTCCTTCCATCTGAGGTTAGGATTCTCATTTTTAGGAGTCTAAAATATTTTCCAAATTTTTTGAGACCTTAACTACATCATTTCAAGGGACTTCCTTTTGTATCTAGTAAATTTTGTTCGTTGACGGAGAAACCGTATGTTACATTTCTCACATTTTCTCTCGTTTTCAGAGGACCAGATGTTACATATTGTTTAGTACTGATGAAATTGAAAAGGTCAAGAAAGAGTCTAAGATCCTTGTCATTAAACTTGCTATGCACTATCTGTATGTTTAAGTAGATTGTCTTGGCTCAACTCTTGCTCTGATCTCCTTAGAAGATTTAGTTTGATCCCTTAATGAAGCTAACACTAGCAATAATAATTCTCATGTTCCATCCATACATACATCCATACATGTAGCCATAGACCTATTGTGATTGCAAGTGACAATGTCTTTCATTGCCAGCACCAAAATACTTTGATGTACATTACGAATTAAAATATCTATGTCTAGAGGCAACTTTATCCCATAAGTAGTCATGGTCAAGTTTTGAGGCAATCACTTTTGTATCTTAGTTAAACTACATTAAGCATATATATTCAATCATTTTGTGTGTTCAAATATTATATAACTTTTTCAAAACTACAATTAGAATCAAGGAAGACTACAAAATCATTGTTGATGGAAGATTTGCCAAATCATGTACCTATAAATCATGGTTAGTTCTTTAACATTCATCTTATTTCTTTCTGGGAAGTAATTTTTACTTCACTTTTCCACCAGGGCAAGGTACATTTGGAATTATTTCATCAAGTTAGTATTTACCCTTAACCAATCTTCTAGCTTCATCTCATTACCTAGGCAAATTTCAACATCATGAATTAAGGGATATCACTAACATTGCTATCAATTTAAATAGACAATTTGATCAGGGCCACTCAAATGGTATGCCTTTTTCTGATGAATTAGTTCTAGTAATGCATCTATGGCTTTTGTGACATAGTCACTTTTGTATCATGGATACATTCTTAAAATAAGTTTAAGCATATATATTCAATCATTTTATGTGTTCAAATATTATATACCTTTTTTAAAATAATAATTGAGATGAAGGAAGACTACAAAATCATTGATAATTGAATATTTGCCAGGTCATATGCCTATGAATCATGGTTAGTTCTGGATTTCTTGCATTCATTTGTACTCTTTCTAGTTTAACTGCTTATAAACTTTTCTCAATAGGTCATGAGATAAAACTTCCTCTATGAGAAGATAACATTTCTTCAACTTCATTTGAAGAAGGTAATATTTAAACAGACCATTTGATCATGTCCACTCCAATGGTATACTGCCTTTTGAAATATTAGTCCCATAAATGCAACTATGATTTACAAAACTTGGTGCATCCATTTATACTCTTTCCAATTTAATTTCTTATAACTTTTTTTCAATAGGTCATGAGACAGAACCTCCTTTGGAAGAGGATGGCATTTCTTCAACTTCACTTGACGATGGTAATATTTAAATGGATAATTTGATCAAGTCCACTCCAACAATATACCACTTTTTGAAATATTAGTTATAGATTTATAGAATTTGTTGCATTTCTTTGTCCTCTTCCCAATTTAATTGCTTATAAATTTTCTTAATAGGTGATGAGATAGAACCCACTCTTAAAGAAGATAACATTGCCTTAATTTCACTTCAGGAAGGTAATCATTATGTAGAAAATCAAAGTTGCTGTTGATGTCTAAAAATTAGAAACACTTCACAAAACTTTTATATGTTACACTACCAACATTATTACTCAAGTACATAAAAAGGTAATCATTATGTAGAAAATAAAAATTATCGATATTGTATTAGTTAATGTTACTAGCTGACTTTTGTGCTTACCTTACCAATACAACTGTTCAAGTACATAAAGAAGGATGACTATTTTCTTTCCTAACAGAAATAGTTACTCTTTCTATCATTTTGAATTTAAATCTAGTTTCCAGTCTATTAATAAACAAACTATCCCTTTCCCTACATCAGTATCGTACAATTTTTTCTTAATTTAAAGATAGTTAACCTCACAAAACTTTTAGTTATCCCTCATATCAGAAAACTATCTACACTTTGTTATCACTACCTCTTTCTCTCACTATTTATCATCATTTGCAATTCATTACAAACTATAGTCATTATCTTTTCAAAATCAAAGTAGACCTACATTGATTATCTTCTTTCTATCAAAATAGAAGTTGAAATCGAAAACCTTTTCCAGGGTTGGTTTGTTCCCTTTGGAGATAATTTTGAAATACTATGTACATTTGAAAGAATAGAAGTTAATATGTATGTGTTGCATGAAATAGTACACAAGTGCTTAACATCCACAATTTATGAAGGCATATTACAAATTTCTATTCAAATGAGAAATCATCTAATCTTCATCAAAATAGCCCATCTAATGATGGTGACATTGGGGTTCACATACAACATATGAGGATGAATTCTAAATTAGTCAAGCCATTTCAACTCCTAATCGACTTCAATGATAAAGAAGTTACCCATATTGTAGCTATTGATAAAGGTTTTATTCGTTTGGCATTCACTGAGCAGCAGGATGAGGACCGGTTGAAAAAAAAATTCTTATATGGAATTCATACACACAGCAGACATTGTATGCTACTAACAACACTATTGATTATAGTCCTACTAATAAACTTAAAGTTTTGAATCAAGAATAAAAATGTTACTAAAGATTAATTTGCTTAACTATACAGAGTTTTTTTTAACCATGCAAATTTATAATTCACACATAATTAAAATTATCATCTGGACTTACTGTTATCCATAGTACATATATTTTTTAAAAACAAAGATTTTGATATGCCTATACAAGTTTGAAGGCATCATAAAAGTTGCCTTCTTTCTATATATATATCTTTCATTTGTATTTTATAACCTTACCAATCACTTATTAACTAGCCTCTTGATTTGATTGCTAAATTGTTCACAACTTAACATATTTCCTTACAAAACATGCTTCAGTTACCTGTTGAAATGATTATTTATCTTAATTTCTATGTAATGTTAACTACAGTTTTAGATATGTGAAAGATGCGAACAATTACATAATACTCCTCTTTGTTGATAATACATGTGAGTGGTAATTTATAGAGGACTCATTGCTCTTGCAAGCAACATTCTTGTACTTTCCTTCAAAAGATAAACGTCTAGATAACAATCATGTATTACAGTGGACTTTACACAAATGGACACCCATTTTGGTTATCCTTTAAGTTAGGAAATCTAAGGCGGGTACCAGAGTACGTGGTTGTCTATAGAAAGAAATATAGAGATAGAGAGAACAGTGGAATGAAGAAATGATAGAAAATCTTGATTGATCATTATGCAATACCTGACGTGTATATATAATACAATGGTTCAACAAAATTGGCTAGCTAGCACTAACAAACCTTAGAGGAATCACGTGCTAAAGCCAACTCAGGGAAGCAACAGAATGGTTGCTTAAATGACAAAAAGAAACTTCTTATATTATAACAGAACATATACAATAAAGAGCTGATTAAATGATAAGAGCAAACTAGCAGCTTGTTCCAACAGCTCCCCATAAACTGAAGGGTATAGCACAGACTCTGAGTTTGTCTCAAAGACACCAAAACTTAGAGTGAGACAATGGTTTGGTTAAACAATTAGCGAGTTACTTGGAGGAGGGAAAAATCGAGTATTTAAAAGCTTGTTATGACCCTATCTCTAAGGTAGTGAACATCCAGTTCTATGTGCTTTGCTCGAGCGTGATACATAGGATTAAAAGCCAAAGCTGAAGCACTCATGTTGTCGCACCAAGCAACTAGAATTTGTTCTAACGAGAAATTAATTTCTAATAAAAGCGATTGAATTTAGGCCATTTCAGTTGCTAAAGAAGCTAAAGCACGATACTTTGACTCAGTACTAGATCTGGAGCAAACTTTCTACTTCTTTGATGACCAAGCAACAAGTGAGTCACCGAGGAAAACACAATAACCAGTGACTGATTTCCTGTCATTTACATAAGCAGCCTAGTCAGCATCTGCAAACCTAGTAAGAGACAACAAACTTAAGGGTTTTATATGCAAACCATGATGTAAAGTCCCTTTGAGATAATGAAAGATTCGCTTTATAGCTTGCTGGTGCAAATTTGTTAGTGAACTCAAAAATTGACTCAACCTATTAACTGCAAAGTTTATATCAGGACGTGTGTTTATCAGATATTGTAAACTTCCAATTGCTCTTTAAAAGACTGATGGATCACCAATGGCTTCACCTTCAGTAGCTGATAACAGTTTCCCTACAATCATCAGAGTAAGACAAGAGGCAACATTAAACAATTCAAACTTCTTCAGTAGGTTAGTAACATACTTGCCTTGACTTAAATATAGACCTATCTCATCTTTGTGAACTTCTATGCTAAGAAAATAGCGTAAAGGTCCAAGATCCTTAAGTGAAAAAGATCTATTTAGTCTTTGAATACATTCTTTCATGCTCTTAACATCATTTCTAGTGATTAGAATATCATCTACATAAATAAGCACCATAACTATATTGGACTTGGCCTTCAGGAAAATTAATGAATTGTCTCCCAAAACCCAAACTTAACAAGGTAGTTTTTAGTCATTCATACCATGCTCTTAGTGCTTGTTTGAGGCCATACAATGCCTTGTTTAACTTATAGATGTGATCTTGTTTGTTTGGGTGAATAAACCCTTTAAGCTACCTCATATAAACTTGTTCTACGAGGAAGCCATTCAAGAAAGCATCGTTAATGTCTAACTGATGTATTTTCCAACCAAAAGTAATAGTAAGTGTGAGGATTATTCTAACAGTAGCAACTTTAATTATTGGGCTAAAAGTTTCCCCAAAATCAATACCTAGATCCTGTTGAAATCCCTTGGCAACCAACTTAGCCTTATGTTTGGAAATTAAGCCATTTGAATTAAACTTGAGTTTAAAATCCCATTTGCAATCAATAAGATTCTCATGTCCCGTATGAGGAACTAACTCCCATGTGTTATTTCGAGTTAGATCATTAAATTCCTCTACCATGGCTTATTTCTAGTAAGGTGAGTTAAGAGCTTTAGTCACACTTTGAGGCTCGGTTGTTGAATTGCTAGTGACAGTGACATTTTTCTTACCTTTCTCCTCAGTAGTCATAATTAGACCAATAAAAGGAACTTTAGGCTTGAAGATCCCACATTTGCTTCTAGTTAGCATCCTGTGTCCAGTAGGAACAACTATAGGCTGATTGAATTCATCATCACATCTCTCTTTAATAGATTCTTCAAAATGATCTCTAACAGGCCTAAATTGTGAATTCTGATTGACAATTCCCTCTGAATTTTGAGTGTCAACTCCTTCAGAGTAAGGTAACCTAGGAGAAAAAAAGCCAGAGGGAGTAGATGCAGCTTGTTGTAAGGAGAAATCTGGTACAATATTTGGTGGAGCTAGTTGACATATAAGACCAGAATTTGGTGTCAGTTGGTTTGAAAACTAAGTTAGACTTTTGTCTCTTCCTATTTCAGTTTGAGTTTTAAAGAAAACATCAAGATGGACTATTGGATGAACTATTTCTGATACTGATTTCTTGGTATTTAGAAAACTTGAAATAAAGGGAAAATCATTTTCATTAAAGACAACATGTCTTGACATGTACACTCTACCTGATGGACTTAAACATTTGAGCCCTTTGTGATTGTTGCTATACCCAATGAAGACACACCTTGTAGTATGAAATTGTAATTTATGCTTGTTGTAAGGCCTTAAATAAGGATAACAAGCACACCCAAATACTTTTAGCTCCTTATAATTAGGATGTGATTTGTGCACCTTAAAATATGGAGAAACTCCACCAAGCACTAGAGTAGGTAGTTTGTTTATTAAATAGGTTGCTATCTAAAAAGGTTCCCACTAGTAACTCAATGGCATCTTGGCTTATGCAAGTAGAGTGAGGCCTAATTCAACATGTCTGTGTTTTCTTTCTACTCTACTATTTTGTGATGATATATATGGGCAAGAATGTTGAAATAAGATACCAGACTCTTGAGTAAGATTAGTAAAGCTTCTATACTCTCCATCCTAGTCACCTCTTAAGGTTTTAATTTTATTCTCAAATTGACTTTCAACAAGTTATTTGAACTGGATAAAAGCATTTAAAGCTTCATTCTTAGCTTTGAGTGGATATATCCATGTGTACCTACTATAGTCATCTACAAAAATGACATAAAATTTGAAGCCATTAGTAGAGCTGATTAGAGATGGATCCCATAAATCTGTGTGCATTAATTCTAGAGGCCTAGAGGCATGAGATTGTGACACTTTGAAAGGCAAAGAGTGTGACTTCCCATATTGACAAACTTCACAAAACTCAACATCTTCATTGGAAATGTTTACATTACAATCAGCTAGTACTTTGTTCAATATATGGCTAAAAGAGTGGCCAAGTCTACAATGCCACTCTTGTTTTAAAGAAAGAAAGGCATTGAAGTTAACTGTAGCAGAAAGACAGTTCTCAAGTTTATGCCACTCTTTTGCATTTTGAACATCATCACTCTGGATCTAGTATGAGCTCCAGAAAGATCTCTAGCTGCATCCCAAACTTCTTTGGATGTTGAACAGTGAGCTAGCTAAGAAATGATATCAACTGTCATTGTATTAAGAAGCCACCCAGAAGGAGTTAATCTGTAGAGATCCACTCTTTGTAATCAGGGTTGGTCTTCGTCTCTGCACCTTCCGAGATGAGATTGAGTGGGCATGGTTTAGATCCAGTGATATGACCATCAAGCTTGTTTCCATGAATAACGGGTAGCACCAGTGATTGCCATAGTAGAAAATTGGTCTGATCCAACTTGATTGGGCATGGTAGACTGAAAGGAGAAATGGGTAAACCAAGTTTGGATGCATTGCTAGAGAAAGATGGAAAGTTGATTGGTATTTTAGTAGTAGAGTTGTAGGATGAGACAAGTGTAGTCTAACTTGCCATGGTGTGAGCCAAAAGAGGCTCTAATACTAAGAAAGAAATATAGAGATAGAGAGAATAGTGGAATGAAGAAATGACAAAAAATCTTGATTGATCATTATGCAATACCCAACGTGTATATATAATACAATGGTTCAATAGAATTGGCTAGCTAGCACTAACAAACCGTAGAGGAATCACATGCTAAAGCCAGCTCAAGGAAGCAACAGAATGGTTGCTTAAATAACAGAAAGAGACTTCTTATACTATAAGAGAACATATACAACAAAGAGCCAATTAAATGACAAGAGCAAACTATTAGCTTATTCTAACATCTACAATATGTCTGCTAATGTGTTTTAAAAAATTGTCATTCTAACAAAAGCAATTAAAAAGAATTGTAAGTTAATGGATTATGGAGGACAATCGGCATTATTAAGCTAGGAAAGGCCAACAAGTGGAAACTTCTATTTTGACATATGGGTTTTTCATAATGCTGATCCATAGGAAATTAGATGGTCAAATACTCTTTCTTGGAGACTGCCAACATCTTATAAGCTTTTGTTTATACTGAACAACGAGCTTATGTTCTTATGTGGACACTCTGATACTTAATCTAATTTTGACTCTATAGATGAGGACATGATTGATGAATTTCATGGCCATAATTTAAGGATAATAAGCAATAATGTAGATTCTAAAAAATGAAGCAGACTGAGATGAAACATGGTGATATATCTTGGTGTAGTGATGCATACTTATGCCAAGATAATCTATCATTATTTGAAACAACCATGATCCAATATTGTATGAATTGATTAAATTTATTATTGTTACATCTTTGTCAAGACTTTTATTTAGTTATGCAGCCATAATTTTTATATCAATGAACTAAAACTTTATAGGTCGTTAAAGAATTCTATTCAACTATTCCACTCCAATTTTTAAGTTTCATTGCAACCAAGTATACATCTTATTATTGACATAACTTATGTTCATTCAATCAATTTCACTTTTTTACTGTTATTTGTATGATCACTTGGTTTTTGCATTTTAATAGTAGTAATCGCCTCAAAGCATATATATATATATATATGCTTCTCACCTATAATATAAGCTAACCAATATAAGAAATGTAGATTTCAAGCAAGTGTTCCCAAACATAACATAAGCAATACAAGTGGTAATCTATTTATGCAACAATGCATAATAGTTTATGTATTATAAAAAAAATGAAATGTTTTATTATTTACATAATTCATTCCACACAATGGTTCATTTATATATATCATTCCTTACCAATTACATATTAGCTTTTAAACGAGATCTATTTGCAATCTTTGGTACCAGAGATGTCATGCACATACTTACATCATTTAACAAAAATTAAGATCAAGATACCACTTGCCTCTCTTTCACAATAGCTATCCAAAATACATAATCAAAAGTAAACCCATTTGGAGGAAATGATGGAATGTTACCATCAACTAAGGATAAAAAATTGTTGAATGCTCACACAAATATTACAGCATCTAGACTTCTCTTTTGCTTCTGAATCAATATGTTAGACTCATATGAAGAATGCAGATGTTAACAAATTTTGTTGGAAAATGATAGATCTACAGATCTCAATTTCTTTGAGCCGGGAAAATTGAGGCTCAACTCTAATGTAATGGCAAACAAAAAAGTGTACTGAAAACAATTACCATATAATATATTGACACATATATCTCTTATATGTATTATATTTTTTAAAATAAATATATTTAACATTTTTTATACGTTTTATATCTTTATAGGGAAAATCATACACTTGATCCTTATAGCTTCATTTAATTTATAAGTTTATCCATATGATTTAAAAATTAGTATTTGAATCCTTATAGTTTAGACATTTCTTAATTTAATCCTTACTCTTAAAATTGTATCAGTACTCTATTATACTTCATTTATGTAATTAATCATGTATTCTCTTCACACTATAAGTATGTATAATTTATGTTAAGAAAAAAGGTATAAATATAGACAACAATGTTAGTTTGACTCACATACATTGTTTGGCCCCAAAAAAAAAACTCACTATATCACAAAATATTTATGAAAATATAATAACAGGGACTAAATCCAAAATTACTAAAAATATACAAAACTAATCCCAAATTTGTTATATCCAATTTAGTAAAAACCTTTATTGGCAACCCAAAAAAAAAAGAAATACTACTAAATGTATACTTTTAGTGGTGACACACATGAAAAGATCACCACT
Organism: Erythrophleum ivorense; assembly: GCA_026724425.1. Classification (NCBI taxonomy): domain Eukaryota; kingdom Viridiplantae; phylum Streptophyta; class Magnoliopsida; order Fabales; family Fabaceae; genus Erythrophleum; species Erythrophleum ivorense. Next base: position 71,244 of record JAIUCV010001360.1, on the reverse strand, counting down.
AAAACATGGCTTTTAGTAGCAACCACTAAAGTGACAACTACTTACCGCTAAAGGTCTCTTTTAGTAGTGTCATTAGTCATTGTTAAAAGCATGAAAAATTTTGGAGCAAAGGTCATTTGTGATGACTTAGAGGGATTGCCATTAAAAAAGACTCCTGTCATCACTAAAAGCATGAAAAAATTTTATTGGGAACAAAAATTTTAAAGCAAAAGCCGTTAATAGTGACTTAGAGTGGTCACCACAAAAAGCATGAAAAATTTTTATTGGGAACAAAAATTTTGGAGCGAAAACTATTAGTGACGAACCAAAGGGGTTATCACTAAAAAAGTTCTTTGTAGTGACAAGTGTTGCCATTAAAAGAGTAAAAAAATTTTGTCAAGAACAAAAATTTTATAGTAAAGACCATCCACTATGACCATGTGGGGTCATCGCTAATATAGACTTTCAACAATGACATAGGTCACCATCGAAATTGTGAAAAAAAATTTGCTAGGAGCAAAAATTTTGGAGCAAAAAACTACTAAAAGTATGAAAAATTTTGCCAAGACTCAAGCTAGCTTCCTTGTAGTAAATGGTCATATTCTAACCATTCATTATTACAGCTTCAATTGGTTCATTATTACATTGTTTAAAATATATATATATATATACATTTTATTAAATGATATAATACAAAATTTTGTGTGTGTGTATATATATATCATATTTTTAATCAATTTTATAAAAATAAATAAATAAATACATAATTCAATCTTAAATTTCATATTTTCCCTTTCTTCCAACCACAAAATTAGATTTAGGTTATCTTCTATAATACTCATTTACCCATTCACACCTAAAATTGAATTACCTTAAATATTTCAAATGAAATGAGGGGGGGAGAGAGAGAAAGAAAGAAGGAGAGAAATGGGACCTACTGTGGATATTGGGCCCACTTGAAATACTTCACGTCATTTAGGCCATAAGGCAGATATGGGCCCCACTTATCTCTTTCTCTTTCTTTCACATCACTTCACCTGATGGATTCTTCATGCCCACACTCCCCTCCTTTCTCTTTATTAAGCTTTTCCTTAAACATTTCAAATCTGTGCTCTCTTCTCTAGTTTGTTTATATGTGATTTGAAGCCAACCTCGAAGCAATGTCTACTAATATGCTTATTTTCTCAAACTCATCCCCCATGTCTCTTCTACTTCAGATTTGCATGCCACATCTTCTCTCTTTTTGTTCAAAGAATTTAGTTAGTGGTGAGAAGATTGAAGGGAGAGTGAGAAATGGCATTAATTATCTCAACTTCTTATAAGATAATAACCATTTATCCTAATAACTAATTATTTAATATCTTAATTCAAATATTAAGATATTAAGTTAGATTATAACTTATCCTATTATGGGCAAATATATGACGACCTTAACTTCTAATCATTGTAATTAAGGTTAAATACGTGATTAACAACCCTAATACATGGTTACATGTCATTAAGACTAATTATGTTGTGGAAATATGGGAAAATTTGAACCTTATTTTCATTAGAGTCATCAACCATATAATTACGAACACTTACGTACCTCAGGGGAAACAAACATTCATTTATGAGCCTTGATTCTATTACCTATCATTTCAACTCACATTTATCTTCTATCAATGTTTACAAGTCATCCCTTGGGGTTACAATATGGAAAACCAAGATTTCCTAATCAATATAAGGATTTCAGGACATTCGCCGCGGCCAATTTCCCTTTAACCGCGACCAATTCCCCTCGACTTCACCCCTCGCATCACTACTAATTTCGCCACGGCAACGCCGTGGCAAGTTAGACCTTCGCCACGGCCAACCTACATGGCGTCGCAGCGAAGAAGCCTCATGGAACTTCCCTCGCTCGCCTTTCACTATTGGCCGCGGCCAACACCTACTTTCGCCGCGGCCAATTCCTCTTTGGAATGCTTGGCTCATTTTCACAAAAGTTGGTTGTGGCCAATTCCTCAATTTGCTGCGGCGAATTACCCTCTGGACAACTCCCAGTTTAGCCTCTGACATTTTGTCGCAGCCAATTCCCTATTCGCCGTGGCAAATTGCTCTCTGGTACTCTCCTTGGGTAACTTCGCCACTATTGCCTGCGGCTAACCATATTTTGGCCGCGGCTAAATGCCTTCTGATCCTACTACTCTTAAAACTTTGCCTCATGCTCTCCACTCTCTATCTAGGGACTCTCTAGGGCCACTCTCCCACTTATTGTAAGGTTTTATTAGCACTTATCTACTGAATTCCCTAGCCATTAGATCATTACCTATCCCACCATTAAAGATGGATTCTCCTACTCATTCATTGGTCTTATATCGACAGATTTACAATTTCTCACAATGGTCATTCAATTATACTTTCATTGAGTATTTCATGCATCAATATATCATAGAATTACATTACTCAAATACTCAATATATCATAGGTTCACTAGCCAAAATGAGTGTCAAGATTCATACATCCATCAACAGCTAATGTAAAGCCTATTACTCATTAATTACATTCCATGTTAACAAAATACAATGTCCTACACTTGGCAATGCAGATACATGATGATACTATACAAAAGTTAACAAAATTAGCATCTACTCTATACTACTCAGACCAAGTGTAGCTCCCTATACCTGACCTCAGCTCATGGATATTCATCCACTTGCTTACCCTTATCCTTACCCGAAGAGCCTTCACCTGAAATATTAATCCCATAAAATAAGGTGAGATATAAATCTCAGTAACCAAGGCAATTCCATCATATATTCTAGTTTAATTAGCATACATGCGTAATTTCACATAAGCAACAGCAAAATACCAGTCATATCAGTAAATGAAACAAGTAGGCTATCAAGATTACTATCCCATACTAGCAATCATATTTTCACATGTTAAAGGCCATTAACACTGGGAGAGGCCCGTCCATGCCACCTACTCCTCATTGAGCACAACCAGGGCTCAGTGCACCTAGGGTTTGATCATAACCTGGTACCCGATCGAAGCACATGCACGGGTGACAGCAGCACCACAGCTCCACCATGGACTCACAAAGTCCAATCATAATTCAACATATAGCCAACCAATCCATTCAATATTTCAAATCATTTATGTATAGCAACATATGAAATTAAATCAGATATATGCACAAAATTTTTATAAACCCGGTTACCTCACTTGTAGATACTTGCAATAGTCACCAATGGTGCAGAAATCCTCCTATAACCATAGCATCATAGAATTACTATTCTAATTCATCATTAACAGTTGCAATCAGTACCCAAAGAATTTAAAATGCTAATGACTATCTAAGAATTACTTACCCAACCACTACAAGTCTCAAATTCAGATTAAGTATGTCCTCCACCAGAAACTTCAATATTTAATCCAAAATTCTAAGCAAATTCATAGAAAATTAATACCCATATTATAAATCAACTATGGGGGTCTCAAACTAGCAAAGAAAGCATCAAAATGGAGGGTTTATACTTACCTAATATCAGCCTTAGCCTCAACCTACGAATTTCATCAAGAAAATCCCCAAACATCCACATTTCAGATTTTGGGTATGGTGAAAATACTCTAAATGAAAAACTAATCGGACCAAAATGAAGAGAAAGATGAGAGGATTAAGTTATATAACTATTACCTTGGCTGATTTTGAGCTTAGAGGTGAGAAATGGTGGATTTAGGCCAAGAACCCTAGCCTCCCCTTTGGACCTCCGAATTTGAGTTGTGTTTTTGGTGTTTCAGCAAGTGGGGAAAAAGCTGAAGCATTAGGGTTTAAGTTGGGTTTTAGTTGGGTCAAATATGGGTCATAGGTTGCTCCAAGGTCCAACTCCAAATGGGCTTCAGATTTTTAGCCTTGTTGGGCCAGTTTTAAGGTGTTGGGTTGTTGAAATTTCAATTGGGCCAGACCAAGTTTTAGGATCTCCATTGTTTTGGGTCTGCACAAGGTTTATTGGGCCTTTCTAAGAGCCTATGCAAGGTGGATCTTGGGCCTCTATCAGATTGAATTATATTGGGCCTGCACCTAGCTTATTAGGCCCCCATTAGCCTCTTATCATGACCTTCTACATTAATTTGGGCCTAGATAAAATTTCTCTCCCAATTAAATCTCAAACTCATATTAATAATTTATCTCTATAAAATCTCCATTTAACCTAATCCATGATTAACACCTTAATTAATTATGGGGTGTTACAAAATAAATCTAATATCTCCCTCTTATTGCTTGGACACTATATTTAAGAGCTCATATATTAGTAATTCTTTTTAAGATCAGCATAAAAGTTTATTGCCTTTTTATTTGCTTGTCATATTGTTAATGTGCCTTAAATGTCCTAAATTTGTTTATATACACTTTACATGCAATCTCTTTTATCTCTTATGAGTTTTATTCACTTAGAGCCTTACTGCAGTAACCTCCATATGCCTTGTGTCCACTCTTATAATGCTTTTGAAAATAGCTTTATAACAGATATTTCTTAAGCATAAGCATAATGTGTATATACTTGACCTGATCTTCCTTTCACTCATATTTTACTAAGATTAGAGTCAGTTGCTTTCCTAAAATTGTTCATTCAAGCGATATTATCATAACTATGAGGTACATATCAAGATAGTATACACTAACCCATCACCTTATGATATTATCAAAGTGGCACTAATGAAAGGATTATTTTCCTTTCTAGACCTCACATAGCAATGAAGCAATGATTTATTTACTTACTTCCCAAATTGTGGTCTTTAAAGCATATGTGGTATGAAATGCATTCTATGGTGTACCTTTTATCTCATAAGAGTATATGTCGATTTTTCATTATTTTTGCATCATACAGATCTTTGTCTAGGTACATCTCATCCCTAACCTAAGTCCTCCCACTCTACTTGCCTCTCTTGGTGCTTGAAGGAGATCTCGCATTTGGTTACAAGTATTACAGATAAGGGGTATCCATAATTCAATCATTTATATGACATTACTTCATCATATCTCATCTTGGTCTCTCACGAGGTTGACATTATCAAGTTTATTGTGTTCTTATTAGTTATTTGGTGGCTTTTGGTAGCCTTCCCTTATACTTAAACACAAATATCTCATCTTGGCTCACTTCTTATAAGCACTTAAGATGATTGCTCATGTAAGCAAGCTAACATTACTAACTTATACAATATACTACTATATTGTGTATGTATTTACTACAATGTATGGATTTCAAAAACTTATTCATTCATTAAAAAAACACATCCATATTTATTTGAAAGAAAACTGAACAAAAATATAACTTTACAATCTACACAATCCTAGAGTCTACATGTTTTATAAATACATCTTTAGGCTTTGTTAAGAGATCAAAAATCATATATTGCATAGTAATGTACTATAAAATAATTTCTTCTTGTGCTATGATATCTCTAACAAAATTGTACTTTGTACTTATATGTTTAGTCTTAGAGTCCTTAGTGTTATGACTGCTTGGTTGTCATAATATAATACAACTAGATCTATTGACCTACTAAATATCCTTATATGTTCCATGAATCTTCTTTGCCATACTACCTCTTGTACTACTACGGAATATGCAACAAACTCAACTTCCATGGTTAATAGCATTATGGATATCCACTTCTTGCTATTCCATAAAATGGTACCATTATTTAGCAAGAATATAAAACCAGAGGTAGATTTATCCCTATTCAAATTAGCACCTCAATTAGGATCTGAGTAACCCACCAGCCGTAGGTCACTTCCCTGATAACATAATTTGTAATCGGTAATGCCCCTCAAGTATCTCATAATCCTCTTGGCTACTTATCGATGTTTATATCCTAGATTGGACTGGAAACGACTTAAAAGACCCATTGCAAAGAATATATCAAATCTTGTACACATGACTACATACATTGAACTCCCAATTGCATTAGAGTAAGGAACTCTATTCATGGCATTTTGTTCAAATGTAGTTTTAGGACATATTTTGTAGCTTAAATTATGGCTTTCTATTACAAGGATATTTATAGGTTTGCAATCATTCATCCTAAACTGCTAAAGAATCCTCTTAATGTATGACTCTTGTGATAAATTGATCAAATTCTTAAAGAGATCCCTTTAGGTTTTAACTCCAAGGACTCTGCTTTACCTATATCCTTTATTTTAGAACTAAGGGACAACTAACTCTTAATGGCATTAATAAGAGTGAGACTACTACCAATGAAAAGCATATCATTCACATAAATGGATAATATTTCTACATGCATATAGTGGTCTTCATCAATCATTTGGAAATCATAAGATGTAATTACTAAATGAAAACTTGAATGCTACTGCCTAAATGAATGTTTGAGTTCATAAATGGGTCTACAAAGTCTACAAAATTTGCGCTCCTTGTCTTTTTGGACAAAATCCAATGGTTGTTCTATATAAATTTTCTCATCTAATTCTTTACTGAGAAAAACAATTTTTACATCTATCTAACATAATTCCAAGTTCAAACTTGTGACTATGGCGAGGATAAGTCTAATTAAATTGAATCTCACTACATAAGAGAAGGTATCTTCGTAATCAATATCCTTTTATTATATATATCCGTTGGCCACTAAATAGGCCTTCTATCATTCAATGGAACTATTTGCCCTTCTTTTAATTTTGAGAACCCACTTGTTCTCAATTGCCTTTCAACTTGGCAGAAGTTCAACCAAGTTCTAGACATGGTTGGCCTTCATAAACTTTATCTCATATTCCATTGCTTTCAACCATTTTTCTTAGCAAGGCATGAGAGAGCCTCAACTGTTGAATTTGGCTCACCATCATCATGTGGAGTAGCTATTAATGTTGCCCTTTCAACCTCGAAACAACATCAGGGAACATATATTTGATTACTCTTACGTGGCTGTGTCTCTTGGGGATTTTCCTTTGAAGGAATTATCTTTTCACTTAAATCACTAGGCAATGGTACAACTACTTGTTTCTCACTTGTTTGGTTTTGATTTGTTTCATGTTGATATATTAACTCATAAAATGACACAATTATGTCTATATTCCTTATGCTAAGAAAATATGTTTTAAAAAATGTTTGCATCACGTGATTCAAATTATGTTACACATCCATTTTCATTTTCTTTGATGAAGACATAACCTTTTAAGTGTTCAAAATATTGGATGAAAATGCATTTCTTAGCCTTGTGGCCTAACTTCCTATACTTATGGGAAGGTTTATACACATAAGCTGTTGACCTCTAAGGTTATAGTACACTTAAATCAAGTTTTCTACCCATCAAAATTCATAAGGTATAGAAGTAACAAATTTAGATGGAACTTAGTTGAGAATACAGGTTGCAGTGATCAATATATCTCCCTAATAAGATCTCGAAAGATTTGCTTACACCATTATCAATCTAACCATTTTGAGCAAAGCTTTATTCCTTTACTCAGCAACTCCATTTTTTTATGAAGTACCAAAAATTGTTAACTGTCTTATGATTCCTTTTTCATTGCACATATTCTTAAATTAATCTAATAAATACTCAAGACAAAAGTTAGTTCTTAATGCTTTTACCTTTTGATTTAATTAGTTCTTGATCAAGTTAATGAATTTTCTAAAGCATTTCAAGGTTTTAGACTTATGCGAAATTAAATAAATATGATCATACCAAGTGTAATCATAAATGAAAAGGATGAAATAAAAGGCTCCATATCTTGTCTTCACACGTAGCACCCATTTGGTACATCATATAAGGTTTGATAGTACAAGTCAATACAATACGTTATAAACTAATCACTTATTTGATGCAAATAATGTATTGTATAAACTCGTATATCAAACTTTTCTTATATATTAAAATGAAATATAACATAATCAAATATTAAAAGATGGGATTATATCTGATTAAGTTTTGATGTATAAAGCCTTATTAACATTTTTCTATTCTAACCTTCACCCATAGAGGTGTTCATTGGCCAAGTTAAATTGGGTTGGGTTTTGGCCTAACTTGATAGGGATGATCATGGGCCGAGTATTGACATAGCGCAATATTTGACCCAATCTTACACCATGCTTCTTTTTTTAAATATGATGCTTAGGCCTAGCTAGATTTAATTAGTACTAATGAAACCAAGTTGGTTAGGGCATTTTTTTAATCTTTGTTAAAAATTATAAAATGAGTCTTAAAAAAATAAAATTTTCATATAAGTCCTTATAAAATTATATTTTATTATTAAAAATTTTTTTATATAAATCCCTATAAATTAATTTTAGAAAAAAATTAATAGGATTGGGACAAACCACATTTAGTATTGAACTTGGCCTAGTTGGTTTAGTATTAGATTAAGCTAAATTAGTTTCCTAAATTGATCGAGTTACTTTTTTTTCTTTAATATTTAATGAAAATTATAAATTGATTTTTTAAAAGATAAAAATTTCATATAAATTCTTATAAAATTACTTTTTGTCCTTAAAAAAATAAAATTTTTATATAAATATTTTAAAAAATCCATAGGATTGGGTTAAGCCAACTAAAATTGACTAACATGGTCATCCTGACCCAGTTTGCCTAAATTGTTTTTTTTTTTAAGCTACTTGGCCTGATATGATTGGACAAGATTGGGTTGTCCAAGCTATCATACACTATATACAACCCTACTCACCTTTATTCTCTCTCTCTAAAAATTTATAACATAATAAATTTGGATAAATATAATAAATTTTTTAAGTAAAGTATATTAAGATTAATTTTTATCCTATTTAATGTTATACAATACATCACAAAATACATGATAGTATTATCTTATATAATATATTATCTTATACAATATCATATCAAATACTGTATAGTCTTAGAATTTTATTAACCATTATCTTATCAAATTTTATCCTATCAAATCTTATATATTATTAGGTCTTATCTTATACAGCGTATCAAATAAGTCATAAATGCTTAGTTTAAACCTACTAGAATGAGATTTTATAGAAAAAACCTTACTTTTAAATTATATTTGATACACTAGAATAGAAAAAGAATAAAATAAATAAAAATAATATTCATATTCTTACTTTAAAAAATAAAAATAAATATTATTAAATAATAATAAAATAATAAATATTATGTAATAACTTTATTCCTATCTTCTCCTCTCATCCTTTTCAATCTTTTATGTCAAACGGGACATAATGATATAAATTGATTCTTCTCTTTCATTTTCCTTTTCGGTTTACATCAATCTTGTCAAAGAAAGAACCAAGAAACTTTCTTTCTATTATTTATTTACCTTTTTCAAGAATAATAGAGCAAATTCATGATTTTTTTGCTTTACTCGACTTACTCTTCTATTGTTTCAATCTAACAAATGTTCCATGAGTACAGTAAGATTGCTATCATGAAAATATTCCATGAGCACATGTTGTTATAATATACTAATTTTAAATGAATACTTTATTTCATTTCATTTTATGTTACAATATAATATGTAAAATAAAAAAAAATTGTTATGTTAACATTTTCTAGATCAACTTCTTTAGAATACATTTTTGAAAGTCTTCGCCACAGCACATATTTCAATTTTATCTTGATTGTTTACCTAATGATAAGATAAAATAGCTAAGAGTAACTCTCTCAGTTGACAGTTTATTATTACTTTATATCTAATGCCCCTCTTATATTTTTTTTAAAAAAATTATCTAATTCCTTAACATTTAATATGTATTAAAAAGACATTTCTTATTATTTATTTTTTATCAATAAAATTAACATTTTATATAACATGATACTATAATTTTATTTTTAATATAATAAAGACTAAGTAATTTCACTTTTAAAACAAATACATATCATATAAAAAGTTAATTTTATTGATAAAAAATAAATTAAAAGAGAAAAATTTTGCAGCATATATTAAATGTCAAAAGAATTTAATAATATTTTTGAAATAAAATAAATATTAAATATAACCAAAAATTTTTTAAAAAATTAGTGTAATATACTCAACAAATTGAACTTATTTTCATAAATCTGTCAAAAATAAACTTTTTATAAAATTTACATTAATGAATTTTTCTTATATCAAAAACAAAAGTCATTAGTACTCTCAAAACTCAAGATAATATATAACTAAAAAAAAGAAAAACTCTCAAGAGTCAACTGATTTTAGAGGTAGCCAATTATAATTCTAAACATATTTTGTAATCCTTTTTAAAATTTTGAATACATTTCATATTTGATAAAGATAACAAAATACTAAATAGATTAAAATTTTACTAGGAAAAAGAAAGGCCTATTATAAATTTTACGAAATCATTAACTACTTTTAAGGATGCTTCAAGTGGGTTTATCAAATGAAAAATATTATTTAAAGTTGTTTGTTTTTGGACCCAGTGATAGTTACGTAATATATATGTCAAAATAATTGTATAAACGCGTATTCAGAATGTGAATGCTAATCATCATTGACTCAAAATGGGCATTGAATAATTTGTCAATAATCGTTGCGCAAGTACTTTCCACTCATTTTCTTCGTGGTTTCGTTATGGAACTGGGATTCATATTTTTAAATTAAAAAAAATTAATCATTTTGTAACTGTACTTTATCCAAAATTTTAAATTAATCTTTATAATTATTTTTTTAAAATCAACTAGTTTCTTTTCTTATAAGATATAAGAAGAATTTAAAAAATACTTGTGAGTCTCATAAAAAAATAAAAAAAAAAGAGTAAATAATAAGTGTACGGATAAAATATTATTCATGTACGTATAAATAATATCATGATATGCAACCAGCCCGTAAAAGTTATATTGTTTATAAGTCAGAATTACACTATTTATTAGCCGGACTTGGACAAATTTTATTATAATATATTGATGATACTGATTCCTATATTTTGCAAATACTATATTGACGATATTGATTCTTATATTTTGCAAATACGTAAGCTTTGGTCTCTCCCGTCTTGTTATATGATAACTCCATTTACTTTGTTTATCGAACAAAAAAATCCATTTAATTTGTGACAACTAAACTAACTGATTCTGACATTTGACCCTGGGTTGGACAATATTGGCCCCATAGGTGTCACATATGCATCACGTGAGATGCACGCGCCCCTTACATAGCTCCAATTTCGTACGCCTAGCCGTATCTCATGAATTTATCAAGCAATCTTGTTTGAAAACATGACGAGAAGGGATTGATTTTTGTAATTTTTTTGGCTTGCTTTTCTACGTCTTATTTGATAATGAGATTTTGTTTAAATATCAAAGGAGAAAAAATCTATTTCTTTTGGATAAATATACAAATTCAAAAATAATTATTATATTTAATTTATATAAAACTTATTATATTATTATTTTTAAATAAGAATACAAAACTCATTTCTCTGTAATTCTTTTTTATTCTAATACATTTTTATTCAGTTAAACATATAAAATAGAATAATATTTTTATTTCTTTCTATATTATATTAAATATGATTATTTTATTTTATTTATATTTTTTATTTTTATACAAAATAATTTTATATAATAAATGCAGGAGTGTTAGACTTATATATCAAAATCAGTTACTTAGGCTAGTATAAACTACATAGAGTTGTTACAAAACAAGATGGTAGGGACTAAAATTTAAATATTTACAAAGTATAAGAATTAATTTTTTAAAAATTAAACTATAGATATTAATTTAAAATTTTAAATAAATTATAGATGACAAATGATAATTTTTTTTTTAATAAAGTTGAAAAGTTTCCTGGTAGTTTCCTTTAAAATATTGTTTTTGCGACGACTTTCAGGTCTTCGGCCTACTCCTTACTCTCAGTCTGAGCAAACTCACTCTATAAAGACTCCCTGAGATCAATCTCTTTCTCCTCAATTCTCTCGCATATCAGTGTCTCTTGGATTCTTCTACTTCTTCTCCGCTCATATTCTTTTCTGCTCTGCCATGGCTTCTGATCTTCAGATGAAAGCCAAAGAGGCATACATGGATGACAATACTTCTCTCAATCCTGAGAACGCCAAACTCTATGCCGATCGAGCCCAGACCAACATTAAACTCAATAACTTCACCGGTACGTTGACTGAATTTGCCTGTTCTTAGTTTCTCTCTTCTTTGTTTGGCAAGAAAAAACAAGTCGCTGTATGGAATCCTTGTGTTTGATAATTTTTTAAGAAGTTTGTGTTTTCCTTGGTATTATGTAAATAATCAACGTTCGACCAAGAGCTAAAATGTAGGCGATTTTCTTTTGTTTTATAGCAATATCTTTGTGGTTATGTATATCTTTAGAGTATATGCGTTCAGCTCTAGTCTTTACGTTAAATTTACTTTAGACGTCTTATGCTTGAGAAAGTAAGTTTATGGGAGGTCTTATTTGCCCATGCTGAAGATGTATCTTGCTTGACTTATCGTCTTAGAGGAGAAGCCTAGTTTGATTCTCTCGCTTTTTCCTGCTGGATTTATGCTTGTGTGTGTCGGTTTTGTTGAACATATAGATTTCTTGCATATCTTTGCTCGTGATGATTGTTTGTTTCTTCATTTAATTCTTACAACATTATTATTTCTCCCTCTCCCACTGTGCGTTTGTGTCTGTGAACGTATTTGACAATACTCTCTAAACTTTGTGTTATTTGAGTTGAACCTACTTGTCCATGTTTTCCCTCTTAGTTGTAATGGTTTGCTAATTCTGCTAACTAATTGTACATCCCTGTTGCTCAGAGGATGTTGCCGATGCAAGCAAGGCAATTGAGTTGAATGATGCACTATCGAAAGCCTATTTGCCGAAAGGGTGAGTACAATGCGGAGATTTACATATGGTTTGTCATGATGTTAGAAGTTAGAAACTAGAATCTCATTTTGAAATTTGGACTTTGGATCGATCTTGTTAAATCGATAATGTGTCTAGAATATTAAAAGTGGCATACCTTTCACTATAATGGAACTTTGACACTGGATGGGTTCCTGTAACGGTTATAGCTAGTTACTGCTAGGTATTGGGATGTGTTCTGGAAATTTATCATTTGGATATGCATCTATTCTTTAACTTTATTTAAACATTGGTTTATGAATAATATGCTCAATTTGTAACTTTGTGAACTTTACTTGGCTGTATTAATGATATTTTGGTAATGGTAGACTCTTTATATTAACATTTTTACCTAGTTGTGTGATTTAAAAGCATATCTGATTTAAAAAAAAAAAAAATCTTTTTTCAATTCAATGTTTATGGCTGTGCCCCTTTCAAAACAAAATGCTGTGCGCTTGATAGTTTTTTTTCTTCTTCTTTGGATGCATTCTTCTTTTCTATTTTTTAATCACTTAAGTGCTTTCGTTTTTGTCTTTGCTAATTTTGTTTTCTCAACCTTGACTGTATGCATCTTGTACAGCTGTGAGTCCCTCACTTTGAGCATAAATAAATAACTGATACCTAACCATCAATGCAGCGGCTGCCACTGACATTCATATCTACAGGGAATTGTAAAATGCTCTGTTCATTTTTATTCTGAGAAGTAATTTCTGAAATGGCATATCTCTTTTGCTATTTGCAAACTAATTTAGAATGATATGGCATATCATTTTTCTTTTGTGAAGGTTAAATGTTGTTAACAAAGATCTTTGTGGCTAAATTTTTGAGGCCACACAATTTTACTGGCTTGCTGGGCATTGCATTTGATTAGATCCTATCTCATAATTTTTTATTTATTTGTAACTTTTTAGGTTGTTGGCCCACTGTGCTGTAGTTAATAAATTTCTTGATTTGATTTTTTTTCCTATTTTGGTTTCAGTATTGCATGCATGAAGCTCAGGGAATATCAGACTGCTAAGACGGCTCTGGAGAAGGATGCTTCATTAGCTCCGGAAGAGTCAGAATTCACAACTTTGATCAAAGAATGTGATGAGCAGATTGCTGGTAAAAATTTTTCTTCATATGTAAAACTAGAACTACTTCGCTGGGGTTAAGTTGGTATTATTTTTTCTTTATTAGTTAAATGAGATTTCATGATCATGTCTTGACTTTCTTTTTTTGGTTGGGGGGGGGGGGTGGAGAATGTAAAAATAATGAGATATTTTCATATTTGGCAACTAAACTGACGTGGTTTATGAAAATATAATGTCGAACAGAGGAAACTAGTTCTATATTATCCATACAGGATATGTCTGTAGAAGATGTTCAGTCACATAAGGATCTTACTAAACAGATGACGGTACCATCTTCTAAACCAAAATACAGGTTAGTGCGACTTTTTGGTTTGCTGCTTATTTTGCTGGATGGTTTTATATGTGGAGAGTTTTGTCATATTTGGCCCAAAAAATTTTTTTTTTTGGTATAATTGTGTTATTGTCAAATTTCGTGTACCAAAGCTGTAAGTAGGCTATAATTTGGAGGGATTATATGTAATTTCCCCTCTAAATAAGTGCCCTGTCAGGCTCTTTAAGCTTTTATCTAATTTTTTTCTAATTACATTCTGATTAAGAGAACTTCCAAATAAGCCTTTTTCAATTCTGACACTGAGTTTAATTGGTCAGCTCATATGATAGTCTCACTACTAGTTGTCCATTGGGCAATTTCCAATTTAAAATTTTATACTATTTTCTCAGATACATGGTTAATAATTGAAAGATAATATTTTGCAGGCATGAATTCTACCAAAAGCCTCTTGAGGTGGTTGTAACCATATTTGCAAAAGGAGTCCCACGGGATAGGGTTGTTGTTGAATTTGGTGAGCAAATGGTATGGTTTACAACTTATGGTACTTTCTTGTAAATGTTTCTTACGTGCAATTGGTTACTGATGCTTATATCATGTATGCATATATATATATATATATTGCAGCTAAGTGTTAGCATTAATATCCCTGGTGAAGATGCATATAATTTTCAACCTCGCCTATTTGGAAAGGTATCATGAAAACGTTCTTTTCTGTATATGTAGCTTTGTGCACTGCTGTAACTTCTATTACTGTATAGTTTCTGGTAATATTGTGGAAACTGGAGATGTTTACGATTAACTCTAAATTATTCCATCTAGCAAAAATTTTCATTAAGCCTGAGCAGTTGTCACATTGTCATTGAACCACTTCTAATTTATCTAAGCCACATCTGTTTTTCCGCATATGATGTTAATCCTTGCTTTACTTCAATCAGATAATACGTTCCAGATGCCGATATGAGGTTTTCTCTACAAAAATTGAAATTTGCCTTGCAAAAGCAGAGTCTATCAACTGGACATCTCTAGAGTTCACGAAGGAAATTACCGTTCTACAGAAGGCCAGTGTGTCCTCAGGTAACTCAATCTTTCTTATTGTGATGAGTTTTAATGTACAAGGGAAGCCAACCTATAAGATTTAGATAGGGTCTTCCTCTATCAGTTCCCCTATCCTTCCAGCATAGTTAATTCTGAAAACCTGTTGTCTCTTCTTAAATATATGGTTAAAATATGTAATCACTTATTGATCAATGTATTAATAGTTTCCTCATAATAATCTTCGCAGTTACCGGAGGTCAAAGACCCACCTATCCATCCTCTAAACCGACAAGAGTAGATTGGGATAAACTAGAAGCTCAAGTAAAGAAAGAGGTTTGTCTGCAGCTCTACTTCCAAATGATGTAGTGTTTTCTTAGTTGGTGCTCATCCTGCTACTGACATTCGCCATTGCAGGAGAAAGAAGAAAAACTTGATGGTGATGCAGCATTGAACAAATTTTTCCGGGATATATATCAGGATGCTGATGAGGACACAAGAAGAGCAATGAGAAAGTCATTTGTAAGTTTCTATATTTGATTTTGCGCATCTATGATGCCTTTGAAAAAAACCAAAAAAACAAAACAAAACAAAATTCTCCTTTGCGGGCTTCCGGCCGGGAGATTTGAGATTGAAAACAAATGTCTCAACATGACGCCATGCAGTAGCCAGACAAACCAACCTGCAAACTATTTACAGTTCTGTTATACAAATTTTTTGTAATCTTAGGTCTACTCTAGAATTTCTCATATCTGTATATTCTGTATCTTACCTCTATTTAATTTGTTCCAGGTGGAGTCCAATGGTACAGTGCTGTCTACAAACTGGCAAGAAGTAGGATCGAAGAAAGTGGAGGGAAGTCCTCCTGATGGCATGGAGTTGAAGAAATGGGAATATTGATCTGTTTAGATAGTTTTTTGCGTATATTTCTCTTCAAGTGTGCCAGTATGATTATGCTCGGGATGCATCAATAATGCTTGTTAACTCGAATTCCATCATTTTATTTGCCTCCCATGTTGCCTAAAAGACAATTTGCATCTTCTTACATAAGATTAATTAGAATTAGTAGTTAGTTACAAATTATTAGGAAATATTATGAGAAGTTGTTAGTTCTGTTACGAAACCTTGAAATACCCTTATTAGTATAGATAATGGATAAAAGCACGTAAAGAGTGTGAATGAATGAATTGAATTGTGTTTTTGGTTACTTCTGTACCAAGCAGTTTTGATTTTACAAGATGAGAGAAGATATGTATCTTCATAACAAGTTTAGCGAAATCGAGCAAGTATAGAAGATGATGTAAACAGATGTTAATAGAATGCGAAGCTTTGTTGTGTAAATGGAGAAGCGACTACAGAAAACCACAACAAACCATTTCGGACTGGAGTAGGATACCTGAAATTGAGTCTAATACGGAAGATGATGAATCTCACAATATCTTTAACTAAGAAGATGAATCTCATGATATCTTTAACCAAAAAGATGAATGAAGCAACAACGAAAAAGATAAAGAAAGAAACTACGAAGGAATTAAGGCGGTTGAAGATGTTAATGCACAGTGATAGACAATAGAAAATAGAGAAGGAGAAATTGGGGAGGGAAGAGTGAAAACAGAGAAGAATCAAGAGAGAAAGAGAGATCAGAAAGAGAGACGCAGGAGGGAAAATTCTTATGATGCTAATTGATAAAACTTCCGCTACATTCTGTGTCTTTTTAACATTAAGCTTCTACATGCTATTACAACAATGCCCCTTTACTTGTGTTATTACAAAATTATCTATCATAACAGATTTATTCCCTATTAGAACTCCCCCCTAAAAGACCCTTGTTCTCAATAGTCAAAGTGAGATTACATATTGACTTTAATCAACTGGCATATAATAATAATAGAACCATTTTACTGCAATCCAAATCTTTGATCCTATGGCATTATTGCTCTCCATTGCCATCATTTTTATTTGCTTCAAACATGGAAATTTGATTGAGATCCACATCTCTGCCCAACCCAACTTGGAATGGAGGCATAGTTAGACTCTCCACCATGTTCTTCGCAACTGCAGATTGCATTGTTGTGAAAGGAACAACTATAGAGCCTAGAATTGGTAGCAGTAGACACAGGAGCAACGGTGGTAGTAGCTTTTGGTGGAGTTACGGCCACTAGAGCTGGCTTAGCAGTCTTAGCCACATTACTCTTAGAAGGTGTGATTCTAACAACCACCTCCACATCAATAAGCATAATACACCCATAAGGACCACTCCCAACCACCGATCCAATATCTACCTTGTGCTGCTTCGCAAGCTTCTTTGCATAAGGAGTCGCCATGGTCTTTCCTGGTCCATCAAAAACCTCCTTAGTAAGTGAAGGAGATAGTTGAGCAATCACCGGAGCAGGATTCAAAGTGCTAGGTGGAGGAGTGGGAGCAATAGGTGTTGTGGCTGGGGCAGCAAAAGAGCCGAATTTGGCTACCTTGAGAAGACCTAGAGATGCTACAAGAGAAATAAAATGGAGGCCTTCGATGACAATGTCTACTTCAATTTTTGCAGAAACAGATGGTACATTGATGATAGTCGGCAATAGAGCTCCAATATCCACTAGTGCGTCATGTTCTGCCATAACCACAGAGGTTTCCATGGCAACTTATGTTTCCATTTCGGCACTAATCATCTCTCTCATTCTGTCATGCATAAACTCCCTTAAGGTCGCGATCTCCTTCTGAACTTCTCCTATACACACCACTACTCACTCCAGATTCATCGCTAATGCAAAGAGCTTTTCAAAACCCATTTTCTCCCTTGGATCAGAGCTGCTCTAATATCAATGATAGATGATAGACAATAGAGAAGGAGAAATTAGGGAGGGAAGAGTGAAAACAAAGAAGAATCAAAAGAGAAAGAGAGATCAAAGGAAGAGAGCTGTAGAAAGGGAAAATTTTTATGATGCTAATCGATAAAACTCCAGCTATACTCTATGTCTTTTTAACATTCAGAACTCCCCCTTACTTGTGTTATTACAAAATTATCTATCATAATAAATTTATTCCCTATTAGAACTCCCCCCTAAAAGACCTTTTTCCTCAAGGGTCAAAGTGAGATTACATATTGACTTTAATCAACCAACATCTAACAATAAGTGGAACCATTTTGTTGCAATCCAAATCTCTGCTCTCTTAGAAGTTTGCTCTCCATTGCCATCAGTTTTCTTTGCTTCAAACATGAAAATCTGATTAAGATCCACATCTCTGCCCAACCCAACTTGGAATGAAGGCACAATCAAACTCTCCACCATGTTCTTCACAACCGCAGATTGCATTGTTGTGAAAGGAATAACTATAGAACTTGGAATTGGGAGCGAAGTAGATGCGAGAGCAACAGTGGTAGCAGCTTTTGGTGGAGTTGTGGCCGCTGGAGCTAGCTTAGCAGCCTTAGCCACATTACTCTTAAAAGGTGTGATTCCAACAACCTCCTCCATATCAACAAGCATAATATACCCATAAGGACCACTCCCAACCACTGATCCAATATCTACCTTGTGCTGCTTCACAAGTTTCTTTACATAAGGAGTCACCACAGTCTTTCCTGGTCCATCAAAAACCTCCTTAGCAAGTGAAAAAGACAACTAAGCAATTGTTGGAGCAAGATTCAAAGTGCTAGGTAGAGAAGTGGGAGCAATAGGTGCTGCAGTGGGGGCAATAGAAGAGCCAAATTTGGCTGCCTTGAGAAGATCTAGAGATGCTACAAGAGAAATAAAATAGAAGTCTTCAGTGACAATATCTACTTCTTCAATGTCTACAGAAACAGATGGTACATCGATGATAGTCAACAATAGAGCTCCAATATCCATTGGTGCATCATGTTCTGCCATAACCACATAGGTTTCCATGGCAGCCTGTGCTTCCATTTCTACACTAATCATCTCTCTCATATTGTCCTGTATAAACTCCCTTAAGGCCGTGATCTCCTTCCGAACTTCTCCCATACACACCACTACTCGCTTCAGATTCATCGCTAATGCAAAGAGCTTTTCAGAGTCCATTTTCTCCCTTGGATCAGAGCTATTCTGATACCAATGATAGACAATAAAAAATAGGGAAGGAGAAATTGGAGAGGGAAGAAGGAAGACAGAGAAGAATCAAAAGAGAAAGAGAGATCAGAGGAAGAGAGACACAGAGAGGGAAAATTCTTCTGATGCTAATCGATAAAACTCCTACTACACTCTGCATCTTTTTAACGTTCAGCCTCTACATGATATTACAATAATACCCCCTTACTTGTGTTATTACAAAACTATCCATCATAACAAATTTATTCCCTATCTCTGATATTAAGGGAGAATATGACTCCAAAAAGCTCTTCGCATTAACGATGAATTTGGAGTGAGTAGTGGTGTGTATGGGAGAAGTTTGGAAGGAGATCATGGCCTTAAGAGAGTTTATGCATGACAATATGAGATAGATGATTAGTGTAGAAATGGAAGCACAGGCTGCCATGGAAACCTCTGTGGTTATGGCAGAACATGAGGCACCAACGAATATTGGAGCTCTGTTGCTGACTATCACCGATGTACCATCTGTTTCTGTAGACATTGAAGAAGTAAATATTGTCACTGAAGACCTCTGTTCTATTTCTCTTGTGGCATCTCTAGATCTTCTCAAGGTAGCTAAATTTGGCTCTTCTGCCCCCCTGTCGCTGCACCTATTGCTCCCACTTCTTCACCTAGCACTTTGAATCCTGCTCCGGTGATTGTTCAGCTATCTCTTTCACTTGCTAAGGAGGTTTTTGATGGACCAGGAAAGATCGTGGTGACTCCTTATGCGAAGAAGCTTGCGAAGTAACACAAGGTAGATATTGGATCGGTGGTTGGGAGTGGTCCTTTTGGGTGTATTATGCTTATTGATATGAAGGTGGTTGTTGGAATCACACCTTCTAAGAGTAATGTGGCTAAGACTGCCAAGCTAGCTCTGATGGCTGTAACTCCACCAAAAGCTGCTGCCGCTATTGCTTCCACATCTACTTCACTCCTAATTCTAGGTTCTGCAGTTGTTCCTTTCATAACAATGCAATCTACAATTGCAAAGAACATGGTAGAGAGTCTAACTATGCCTTTATTCCAAGATGGGTTAGGTAGAGATGTGGATTCAATCAGATTTCCATGTTAGAAGCAAAGAAAACTAATGGCAATAGAGAGCAAACTTTTAAGGGAGCAGAGATTTGGATTGCAGCAAAATGGTTCCACTTATTGTTAGATGCTGGTTGATTAAAGTCAATATGTAATCTCACTTTGACCTTTGAGGACAAGGGTCTTTTAAAGAGCATTCTGATAGGTAATAAATATGTTATGATAGATAGTTTTATAATAACACAAGTAAGGGGGCATTATTATAATAGCATGTAGAAGTTGAACGTTAAAAAGACGTAGAGTGTAGTAGGAGTTCTATCGATTAGCATCATAAGAATTTTCCCTCTCTGCATCTCTCTTCCTCTAATCTCTCTTTCTCTGTTTTCACTTTTCCCTCCCCAATTTCTCCTTCTCTATTTTCTATTGTATATCACACAGAATCTTCTTGCTAGAGTTCATGAAATGCTAATCAACAAGAAGGGCGACAAACTAGAGTATTAGCTAATCATGAACTAAAAGACCATGTTCCAATGTTAAAGAACTCACAGGGAATTACATGGTGATGATTCGACCCAAGACATCTTAGAGTCGATAAATTCGAGGATTATGATGTCAAAAGCAGAATGGCCTCTTTCAAACACAGTCCTTCAAAGCAATTCAAAAATTCAAAGGCTCGAATCAAGACCACTAGAATTTCTTGTTATTGCCTTTGTCATCACCAATTATAAAGACAGCATTCCAAACACTTAAAGACATGTTATTGGTAGAAATAGTACCATCAATGCCAACTCCTATAGCCAAGGCACTCATGACTTCTTTACTAACTCTAGCTTGTCTTAGAACCTCAAATCATCCTTACTAGCACCGATGAAATTATTGAGGGAGCTTTCTCAGGCAAGCTAAATACACAAGCCATTAGAGAAGTGGAAGAAATTGAAGCTGGAGGACCAACGAAGATTGTCATGGATACAGAGGAAAATTTGAAGAAGGAGAAGGAAATCAAGAAAGAACTTCTTGCCTTCTTAAGTCTCTAGTTTGTTGCCAACAGAATTGTCTTCATTAAGCTAGATGAAGGTTTTTCTGAGTGCTTGTCTAGGATGAAACTTTTAGTGCCAAGGATAGCTGCGATGCCCTATGGCTCTTATACATAACCATCTTGGGCCTATTGCAGCGTGAAGTTAGCCCTTATGGAATTTTGACAATTACACAAGGAGTTAGGCTCAAATACATTCTTTTCATGGTAAATTGGAAGATGTGGTAGTCACAAAATCACGTAGAGGCTAATTTCAAAATGAAAGGATTTACAAACTGGGTTGAGGAAAAACTTGGGATCATCACAATGTAAGGAGCTTATGAGTTAATGGTTATTCAGTGTTACATGAAGCAAGTTAGAACCATCAGTTTGGATTTAACAACTACACCTTGGCCTAATAATCAAGAGTCATTCCACTATGGCAGCATTCCAATAGTGGGGACAATTATGTTAGCAAACTTTAAAGCTATTAGAAGTATGAAGTTAAGATTTACTATGGATGGAATTTCTTACGTGAACACAAACACCCCATCAAAGTTGGCTTGGCTTACTTTGTCAACACTCCAGATGCCTTTGGTTTCAACATAATCATTGAATTTTTGAATTTTGAAATTTTTGAATTGTACAAATCCTTGAGGACAAGCATCCTTTTCAAGAGGGGGAGTATTGTCACATGAGATTAATTATAATTAGTAATTAGTTACGAGTTGTTTGAAAATCTTAGTTAGAATTTGTTAGTTCTATTAGGAAGCCTCGAGTATCCTTATTAGTATAAATAAAGGATAGAAACATGTAAAAAGTTTGAATGAATTAATTGAATCATGCTTTTGATTTCCTTTGTACCAAACTGCAAGTATTATAGATGATGGAAATGCATAATTGAATCTATACACACACACACACGTGTGTGTGTGTGTGTGTGTGGATCTCATATCAACCTTCTTTTCCTCTTTTGTTAAAGGGATACATCTATATTTTGTGTTCTTCCTTTTTTCATATTGGTATTTTTGCTACCTCACAAGACAAACACAAATGTCTTATCTTTGTTTGCTTCTCATGAGTACTAAAGGCGATCGCTTGTATCAAAGAACCAACCTTATCAACTGATACGACATATTGTCATTATATATATACTATTTATGGTTATGGTACAACACATCTATTTTATCAATAATTAAGTTGTACATAGGGTAGAATACTTTATGCGAGTAAGTGATTTTACATATTTCTCATACACATCTCTAGGTACTGATTTTATCAAGGGATCAACTAACATTTTATACATAAACATATTATAGAATAAAACTCTTTTATACTATTGATCTTTTATTCTTGTGTCTACATGTTTATTCTTGTTTTGATATTTAGAGCCTTTAGTGTAAGTTATGGCTTCTCATTTATCATAATTGATCAATGTTTGACTAAATATTCCACCAATGATTTCAAAGTATTTCACAATTCTCTTTAGCCATATATGATCTTGTATTGCTATAGATAATACAATAAGCTCTACTTCCATGGTAGATAACACTATGTCTACTTCTTACTATTCAAGATGTGATTTTATTATTCAACAAGAATATATATCCAAAACTTGATTTTGCACATCTAGATCTCCTCTTCAATTCACATGGGAGTATCTTTTCAAGTATAATCACTTACTTAACAATACAACAGAAAATTTACAAGAGCCTTACAAATAATTTGGGAATCTCTTAATAGCATTCTAATGCTATATTATTAGGATTTGACAGGTACAGGTTTACAAGGACAATCACTGATAAATATTTGACATTGTACACATCATTGCATATAGTAAGTCAACAACATTGGAGTAAGAGAGTGTATATATAATTTTTAATATAGATTCAATTTGAGGACATATATTACAATTTAGACTATTTCCTTTTACTATAATGATATAAACGGGTTGCAATCTTTTATGTTGGATCACTTCTAAATATAATTTTCTTATGAAAGAACAATTAATTTCTCTGAGCAATTCTTTTGGATCTTAACTTTAAAAATATACTCTGTTTTACCCATATCCTTCATTTTAAAATTTAAGTATAATTATTCTTTAATAGCTATTAAAGAATATTGATCATTCCTAACTAATGGTATATTTTTCATATGAAGGATAATATTATAACATTTCTTTCAAATTGCTATGCCAACGACATTGGAGTAAGAGGCTTTCTACATAACTTTCAATGTAGATTTAATTTGAAGACATATCTTACAATTTATATTATCGCCTTTTCATAAGGTCAGCCTCAAACTTCATCCTTTCATGAATCCAATACCATCATTAGAAAGAGTATGAAAAGTAGAACAAGGTTACTAATTACCATAACATGAAATTTGGCATATTTTCTTATATTTTTAGCTTGATTTTTCTTTCTCTCTTTCTTTTCCTCTTTCTGGAACACCATAACTATTGGTTTGAGGCAAAAACTAAGTTGGTGAAATGGAGAGGAAGATGGCGTGGTCATATTAAAAGGGCTGGAGGGATATTTTAAAAAATTCTAAAATTTTATTTGTTTATTCACTTGATTTTCTTCGTTCAAGCTCATTTTAAATATTTTTCGAGAACTGTCTTTTTCATATGAAAATTTAGGCTCTTTACTTTATTAAAAACATTTAATTTGAAATTTTTGGCATTTAAAATCATCTCGAGTAATCTAATCAAAGTTATGATAAACTGATATCTTAAATTGTACACCTTAAGGGTTTTAACCATTCTAATAATTCCTATAATTTTCAGAGCCTCTAGAAATTCTAGTAAGCTTAACTTTACCATTTAAAATTTCTTTCTTTAAGTTTTTGAAATTTTACTCGAAATTATGATTTTGCCACTAATTCATCGGTTTCTCTGTTTAGGCACCCTAGCTTTGATTTCAAGCCATCCAAAGCTTCATAACCATATCTCCTAATGCTCTTATTACTATTTTACCTTTAATTATCCTTAATTCATTTTGCTTTAGGATTCTCTTTTATTATCTTATTGGTTTTAGTTCAATTTCAGAACAACTAGATGTTACATATAATATTCATATATAGGATAATATTACATTTTTTTTCAAACTGCTTAATATAAATATAGTGATTTTTATTGATTATTTAAGATTTATAAAAGTTACTATTCAATGAAATCTCAAATATCACTATTTAGATAGTTGTTGTAGTTCATGAATAAATTTTTGAAACTTACAAACTTTATGCTTTTTTTTTCTTTCTTTATGAAATCTAATGTTTGTTCCATTAAAACTTCTTCATCTAGTTCTCCTTTTGAGAATATGATTTTCACATTCATTTGGTGTAGTTGCAAGTTTAAACTTGTAAATATAATCAGGATAAGCCTAACTGCAATAAATTATACAATAAATGATGAGGTATTTTTAAAGTATATACCTTTCTATTGTGTATACTCCTTAGCAACTAAAAATGTTTTACATTTCTCAATTGATCTATCTATCTTTCTATTTATTTTAAGAACAATTTGTTCTTAATTGCCTTTTAGATAGATGGAAGATTAACTAAGTCTTAGACATTGTTTTCCTTATCAAATCCATATCTTATTCCATTGCTCTCATCTAATTTTTCTTAGTAGGCATGACTATGCCTCTTGAACTGTGTTTAGCTTATTATTGTCTAGTTGAGTACCACCAAGTCTTGCCCCTTCTCTTTCAAACTGATGCAGGGGCACACTCTTGTGGTTACTTTTAAATAGTGGAGTTGTGTTATACAACATGCTTATCTTGCACCAAACTACTACTTGGATTAACAGAACAACTATCAATCCTTATTATCTTAATATTTTGCATCATACAAAGATATATACCTATCGATTTCTTCCATACTAAGAAATCTATTTTTTTTAAAATGCGGTATCTCATAACTTAATTTTATTTATACTTCTACTTTTTTTAACTAATGAAAAACTTAACTCTTTGAATGCTTCAAGTAACTAATAAAGATACATTTTTTGCCCCTTTAGGCCTGATTCCCATGTTCATGAGAATTATCATAAACATAAATAGTTGATCTTATTGTCTTAAGATACTTAAAATTAACTTATTATTTGTCCACACTTTATAAAGGTGTATAAATAACTAATTTAAAGGGCACTAAGTTAAATTTGAAGGCATCATTTTATAACTTATCATCATAATAGATATAGGTAAGTTTGCTTGAACCATCATTTATATAATTATTTAAGTAAGGTCTTATTTTTTCTCTTAGCATCTCCTTTTGCTATAAAGCGCTAAAGAATTGTCAATTGTGTCATAATTTCTTTTTCTTCATAGAGATCTTTAAATTAATTTGAAAAATACTTATATCCTCAGTCAAACCTTAAAGCTTTGATTTTGTTATCCATTTGATTCTTAAACCATATTCATATAACATTCAAAGCACTCAAACTTTTAAATTAAGATGTAATGAAATATTGAGCTTTATGTCTTGCCTTCACACTATTTAGGCCACATTTATCATAACAAATTAAATGTAATGGATTTTATCTAACCCTTTAAGCAACATTTTCATAGTGACATTTTTAAATTAGAAATAGATCTTAACATATCTTATTTTGCTAGTTTACTCATTCTTTCTTAACCTATATAGCCCAACCCAATGTGCTAAATACTTGTATCCAAAACTAGGTAAGAAGCTAAATATTTAGTAAAGCAATAATGTTTATACCTATACCCATCACAATGAAATCATCTAAAAGAAAACTAGAATTGTACACGTTGTTCCATTTCAAATATCAATAGAGTTGTCATGAAAATTAGCACTACATTTTAATTTAAGAAAAGAAATAATAAAGACTAAATTCCATTAGATTTTTGAAATATACAGAATATCATG
Source organism: Erythrophleum ivorense (assembly GCA_026724425.1). Taxonomy (NCBI): domain Eukaryota; kingdom Viridiplantae; phylum Streptophyta; class Magnoliopsida; order Fabales; family Fabaceae; genus Erythrophleum; species Erythrophleum ivorense. Next base: position 44,992 of record JAIUCV010001360.1, on the reverse strand, counting down.
TAGGAGGAAGGTTTATTATTCTCAATGCAAAAACAATTTTGCATGTTTCGATCTCTTTTATTTCAATTCTTGCATTGCTTCCTACATATAGTGATATGCTCTTGAAAAGTAGCTAATGGTATTCCACAAAGGATTCTTGATCCTTAGCTATGTGGTCTATACGAGTTATATTTTTCTCAATGTAATTACAAGCAACATGATCCACTCTCTAACAAATATTACTCGACCTTGATCATGTCAAGCTTCTTTCTACCATGTTTGCCTCTCTCCTTAAATTATTTCTTGATTTATTTAAATTATTGGTCAAATCTTTTCTTATTATAAAAATGTTGTCTTTCTTGTACTTAGACTTTGAAGTCACAATAATCTCAATCACATAGGCATATCTAGAAGGCTTAGTAGCTTCTAGATTCTCATGCTAAAACTCTATATGACAAGCAACATCATCAAAAATTATGATGCTCAATTCATTTTCATATATTCTCAACTGATAGGAAGAGATCTTATGATAGCCTAAAATTACTATTCATTAGTAAGTATATGATTAGTTGACTTTAATTGTTAGCCTCCTTAGTTTAGTTGTAGAGGTAATATCAAACTTATTCTTAAAGGTTATTCATATTGCTTAAATAGTCAGATGTGACTTGTAATCATGCATGAGGCTATCAACCATGATGCTCAATATTGTTATGCGAGCAATATTGTTCTTTCTTTTTCCAAGCTTGAAAAACTTATCGATCACTCCTATGCTAAGCTTTATTTTCATGCTTAAACTCTTATATGACTATTTAGTGGTTTCTCAACATTTATTCTTTAAGGATGTAAAAACCTTATGGTGTTAAAAATTTTTAGTTAATACCATCTAACTTATTTGTTACTCTTATTTAGTTAAGCAATGATATTTTTACTAACCATAATCATACTTTTACTTTTACATAGATATGGCACATAATAACTACATATACGTAATGCTAAGTGTGTGTGTATTTGCAATGAACTTCAATTCAATGCATGCATATTAGCATTTTCATTAAGATCATATCTTAGAAAGACCTCATCTTAAAGATATTTTATCTTCTTAAAAAATATTTTCTTTTCAACCATTAAAGGTTTGCATCCAATTATAAGGGTCACTTGTTTGATCAATCCCTTGGGCTATGTTTGGTACAAGGTAATGTTAGGTATTGAAAAAGAAAGGGAGTAAACAAGTGAATGAAATGGGTAGAAAATGACACTTATACCTCTACTTAAAAAAAGTAATCAAAAAAAGATTGTTAAATAATTATAATAATGATAAAATAGACATTTTACAAAACTCTTTCTTATCTCTTTCATTCCCTATGCAAACTAAATGTAGCCATGGTCAATACTTTTTTTTCGCGTGCACAATGTCAAAAATAATTTTTGTATTTCTCATATTTGAAAACGAGAAAACAAAGCGGCTGGTCATCATTTATGACAAAATGATGTTACTTACGAAGCTTTGTTTCTAATGCACACCAATTAAAAGATGAATTTTTTTTTGGCTTTATAAATTTTTCCCTAAGATCTTGCTTAATTGATGTCTAATCATCTTAGAGTGTCCTGATAAAATCTAAGACCTATAAAAAGTTATTTTCATCTTTAGGTTAATTAAAAGGGCATCCTTAAGTATCTGATGTATGTTTAAACATTATCAAAATTTGTTCAAACATAGCCATACCATATGCCAAGTTGTAAAGCATAGTTTTAGGAATTTTTTATTAACAAAAATCACCAAAAAGATGTGCCACACACCCTCATGTGCCTCCCAAAGTCTACTACATCAAAAAATTGCTAGAAAATAGAAAAATGGGCTACTTCATGTGCCTCCTTAAAAGATGTTTACAACCATAAGGTAGCCAACATTTGATTCCTCTTCATCTTCTATTTCTATTGGTATGCTCATAGGGTAGTTAGCATTCCCACTTCTTCTTTAACCTCAGACTCTATCAAATTTATGAAATTTCCAAATTTTAAGTTTTAAGGTGCTAATTTTGTAAAGCTATATCTCACATGTTTCTTGTCCAAATTGGACAAATTTTATGTCATTGAAAAGCTTATGGAATGAACTTTCTAAGGGTATAATGTTTTATATAGTCATGGTCTTAAGAGGGAACTCCACCCTGAAACTAGGTTGTTTGAGCATGTTTTTCAAAAATTCTATTTCAAAGCCCTTATTTTGAATGATCATATCTTATTCAATTTTATCCAAATTGGATGAAATTAGTCATGTTGAAAGCTTGTTTAACAAAATTTCCATTCATATATGACTTGCATGGATTAGTAGTCTATGATAAGAATGCCATCCCTCAAAATTGGCTATTTCACCACTATTTTTCAAAAACTTCATATCAAATTCCTCCTTAATGGCTAATCCATTTTTATTTTACCAAAGTTCTACCACATACTCCCTATCATATAAGCTAGATATGGTGTAAACATCTTTGCTTAATATGATTTTTATTAGAAGTTGTCATTAATGGTTGTTTAAGGTCTAATTAAGAACATGTGATTTTTCAAACCATTCTCGTTGCAAATTCATGAATTTAAACATGAAACAATCACATATAATACATGGGAACAAAAATTCAAGCCAACCTCTCTTTGATTCCAATGAAGAAAAATTTTGAGTTTGGGTATTCAACAAATAAATCTTTTCATACTTACTGCTCATGCAATATGATCATAGTCAAGATTTGGATTTTGATCTTATTCTACAATAGAAACACCAAGTTTAAAAGGAGATAAAAGGGAAGGGAGAAATTAACACTTCAATGTTTATTAGAAAATTCTCTGTGTTTTACCTTTTGAGACTTTGTTCTTTTTTCCCCCCTTAAAAACAAGTTAAGCATACACTCACATTTTGCATGATAGAAGTTGGTCAATTAATTGCTAGTTCTTCTCCTTAATTTTGTAACCTAATAATTGACAATAAGATTAAAGGTTCAAAATTCAAAATAAATCAAATATTAATTAATTAATCCTCTTTATGTTACATTTATAAATTTGGGTCAATCCATCATGAGTGACCTAATAATCCAACAACTATTTAACAAGAACAGAGATTCATTTGCTTTAATTTTTGTCCTTCTTTCCTTTGTTATCATGTTGTTTGAAATCTATAATAATATAAACTTAAGTTGTTGTTTTTGTCAATAATTTATTTTGCATTTTTTTCAAAGTAATACTCTACAAATTAATTCTCTAAGGCATAATTATACCAGCATGTCCAAAGGTCATCACATGTTTCATAGTCAATTAACTATTAGTATATCATCCCAATAGAGTATGGAATAATTTTAATGAAATTATGTTCAAAAAATAAATAAATAATATATATTTAAAAGATTAGTTATTAATATTTAAAATGGTTTAAGTTTACTTTTTTTTAATTAAGTCAATTGGTACAAATTGTTACATGTTTTATTATTTTATTTTCGACCAAACAAATTATTTGATACCATTGACACAAAAAAAAAAAGATTGTTAACCATTAATCATGTTGTTGCAAGTGGTAGATTGAAGTGCAAAAGCAAAGATGGATGAGGTGGGGCAAGTCTTATCTAAAATGCTCAATTTTTTTTCTAGGCTTAAAATTGGATACCAACTTAGCTTAAAGATGACTTATATATAAAACCATTCAAAAGTGCATTTGGAAATGTTATCTTTCTTGTAATTGGAGGTGGCAAAATGGGCTAGTATTTTGAGTATATGATAATCCGCCCAATATGAACACCTGATATTCTATCAAATATTGGATAGTGGGTAAAGTTCACATAGTAAAAATAGATATTAATTTAATTGATTTGATTTTGGGCAATTCAAATATATATATATATATATATAAGTAAATAATGTTAGGGCCAAATCAAGAACAAGCAAGTTAAGGCATGAAACTTGGATATTCTAGACCATGGCTAAGGTACTCCACCAAGGGTGAATTTGTTTGAATTATAAAATACTAGCAAAGAAAATTAGTCATCATGATGATAAGGGATAGAATCTTTGAAGATGCCAAGAGCTAAATTTGCCTAGCTGGGACAAGTAAAGAGCCAACACAAAGCTTTGTGAAACACAAATGATCAAGAAAATCCTGTATTTTATAAATATATAGCTTTTCCATGCATCTTGTGTATGTACTAAATTTCTAAAGCATGCTCTACATTTTGAAAATGTCTTTACCTCATGCCTTTGAAGATGATGCCTTTGCCTTTTTCCTTTTTTTTTTTTCTTGTGATGCCCCCTGGAAATAATGTCTTTGCCTCTATGCCTTTTAAAGATGATGCCTTCTCCATTTTTGCTTTCTTTGGAGGTAATACCTCCCAGAGATATTGTCTTAATCCTTTTTTGTTTTTTGTAGAGATGATGCCTCTTTGAGATGTGTATTTGCCTTTTGCATTTTCTTAATTTAGAAGTGTTGCCTTTTGGATATGATGTCTTTGCTTAGTCGCTTTCTTTAGAGGTGATGTCTTTGCCTTTTTTTATGTTTTCCATAGAAGAGATATCTATTGGAGGTGACGTCTCCTCATTTTCTTTCCTCTTGGAGATGAAGTCTCTCTACATTTCCATTTCCTTTAGAGGTAGTGCCTCCTGGAGATGATGGCTGCACATGTTCATAATGTATTTCAATAAACTCTTGTATAGTACATTTAAATACTTGTCATTGCCTTGCATCTTCCCTATGCAAAATACTTCTTTGTGTCTTTACTTATTACATGGGTAGAAAACACTAAGAGTTATGCTTATTGTGTGTGTGTGTCTGTGTCTCTGTGTGTTTTTTTTAACTTAAGAAACAAGTATAGTGGAATAATTATAAACACAATATTTTCCCCAGATACTTTAACAAAAAAAAAACTAAACTAGAGAGAGAGAATACAAACAAAATTCCATTCATGCATTTCAAAATAGATTTTCTTCTAACATTTCTATTGTCATTTTCACTCCTAAACAAAATTTGCGTATAATCTATCCTCATTAATCAATTTGCTTTTGACCAAATAACATTGTTTTTCTCTTTATAAGATTTTTAAACTCTATAATTTTATTGATTCCTTAGTCAAAGAACATTGAAATATGATGTTTTTCACTTTTGTTACGGAAGGAAAAAGTAAAGAAGAATTGTTTGTAAACATCATATTTTCTTTGAGTTGCTTTTTTCCTTACAACTCCATATTTTCTTTTTATTTTTGATTATTTCCCATCTAGCTTGTTTAAGTATGCATACAGTCAAGTCATTTAGATTTCTTTGCAAGCATAAAATATGTTTTCTTATGTTTACTTATTTATTAGATAAGAATATCATAAACTATGTTTTCATGCTCTTCTCACTTAAAAAACAAGTGAAAAGGGAAAACTATAAATATTATATTTTGTCCAATCTTTTTGTCTAGAAAAGTAAAGAAAAATTAAAATAATAATAACAATAAAAAATCCAAAAAAAATCTTGATTACGTTTGCTTTTCTACACTTTAACTTGTGAGGATCATTTTTTTTAATTTAGGATTTATTTTAACTTACGTTATTTAAAGACTCCAGTCCAATTTAGATCTTACTCCTGTGTCCTTTTAAGTTTTCCTATGATAGGCCCAAGACATAAACTCAGCCCATTTTTTTGGGGCCCTTATAGCCTAAGCCCAAAATAAAAATAAAAAAGACAGAAAAAAGAAAAGATAAATTATTCTTTTATTTCTTGAGAGATCTTTAAATTATATAAACTTCTCATTTTTATACTTTTTTCTCTTAAAATGAAAAAAATACTAACCTTTATTGTAAAATATAAGTTATAATTACATTTATTTTTATCAATGTATACTTATACATATTACATATATAATATAACAATTATTATATATATATATGTTTGACCAACATAAAAAGGTTATTTTTATAAATTTAGTAAATTATAAAATCATTTGATAAAAAATTATTAAAAAATATATTCACACAATAATTTTTTAAATTTAACAAATTTATAGATAATAATTTAGTTTTGAGATCAACGTTTATATTAAATATATAGCAATAAAAATAAGTATTATCATAAATCAACTAAAATTTTAAAACATATATTTTTAATAAATTATATTTTTATGAAAAAAATCAATATTATTCTTGAAAAGATTTTAGTCATATTTTAATTTAAAAAGAGTAAGTGTATATTTTTTTAACTAAATAGAATGATAGTATAACTAGTAAGAAAGATGTGCATTGCATGTGGTATTAAATTTTTTTTATTTAGTAGAAATATAAAAAATACATGTGTATATATGTGTATGCGTGTGTTCAGTATAATAATCGTAAAACATAGGTATAATAATTGTATTTGAAATCTAAATACATAACCTTGTTTAGCATAGTAATTGTATATATATAAAAAAAAAGAAACAACAAAATGTAAAACTATATACCTTAAAGATTTATGTTGTAATAGAAAGAAATGGAAGATCATATTTTAGATGCAAGAGGTACAATATGGATAAATATAATCCAAATAGTTTTGATACTTAGAGTTGTAAGGACAATAATTTTATTGAGCTAAAACAAGAGACAAATATATAAAAAGTTGACACTGAAATGAAGTAATAGTTAAGGACATCCGCTTGACAAAACGAAAATGTTGCATAATGAAACCAACAGAATTCTCTGTTTGGATCAAAACAATTGTCAAACATTTGTTGAACATGTTTATGGAATAGAGGTCATGGCTTACATCCGCATGACCAGGGCAATTATGAACCTTGAGAATAATGATCATAGAATCTTCAATTATGGATGATGGAACGAAAGAAGCTAGTAGGCTGTCAATCTGGGCAACCATTAACTAGGAGTTGTAGTGGCATAATGAAGTATCAAATGTCCACAATTAAATGATGTACTGAGTTAAAGGGTATAGATTATAAGAAAAGATATAGCTGGCTGTCCATTGTGGTTGACAAGTTTACCGAGTAGGAGATGGCTAGGATTTGAATTGTTTTGAAGATTTTGTTAACGCAGTAAAAAATAAGGATTGATTGACTTGCGACATTTGGTTCAACATTTTGTTCCATGGTCTTGAGCAAAATGTATATTAAATATATAATAATAAAAATAAATATTATCGTAAATTTAATAAAATTTTAAAATAAAATAAAATTATAATTTTTAGTTCAAAATAAATAATATTAAAAATAAAATTTTAAAACATATTTCTTTAATAAAAAAGTCAATATTATTCTTCAAGAAATTTTAATTATATTTTAATTTAAAAAAAGTAAGTGCATGCTTTTAAACTAAATAAAATGATAGTATAATTTGAGTCCATCTCGGAGAAAATAATTTACTCATTGATACGTGTATATATGTACATGAGGGGCACAGGATATCTCCTCCCCATTCTCACGCGCGCCTCAGCCATTTTCCCTGCAGAACGCTCCTTACCGATCCATTTTGACATCGCACGGCTTCAGCAAATCGCTTCTCGTTCATCTTCGGCGCAAAAGCGCTCGATCGGACTCTCTTGGACTTCCTCTCATAGAAGAACGAGAAGCATCGTTCGCTCACACACACAGCTTCATCGCCTCTCCCCTCTTCTCTTCCCCATCCCCTCTCCTTCTTTCGTCATTCTTCACTAAGAAGGAGGATTGCCATTAGAAGCATTTCGGAGAGGTAAATAAGAGCTTCTTTCTATATATTTTCGGTTCTGGGTTAAACGATTTCAAATCTTGATATCTTTATGTTGTAGTATTTCATTCTGTGAATGGGGGCTGTGTGGGATAGTAATACTGTGAATTGGAACCTCGTTCCCCATTTGTTCTGTTTTGGAGTTCATATTACTGAATGATGAAGCTGAAATTGGTTCTATGCTCTGTTTTGAAAACAGTTATCTGCTTTGATTTGTTATCGATTCCAATCTTTACAATGAAGCCGATTTGACTAGTTTCTATTTTGGCTAAAGAAAAGCTGTTGCTATAGTTTTGGTTTTTAGTGGATGCATTTTTACTTTGTAATTTGTTTAGAAGTTGAGTGTGGTTTCTACCAGAGGCAAGATTTGAATCTCTCACCGTTATCGTCATTGGTTTTGTGGTGAGTTGATCTCTTCTTCCCATGCTATTTTGGGTATGATTGATTACGAGTTCGTGCTAAGCATGAGATTGATATTGTTGCCGTTCTAGACATGAATGTGCTCTTTCAACTTGGTTTTGGCTCGGCCTCCTTGCTTGTATTGTCTTCTTTTGAGTGTATTCTGTGTTGATGGGTTAGTTGTATACCACTAAAACTACTATCTTCTTTATAGAATATCTTGATTCTTTTCCCTAATTTGGTTTATGTCAAAGAGAGGCATCATACTTGCGATTTTTCTATTTTTGTGAAGATTTAAGCACGAGTTGAGAAGTTTTGTTCTTGAAAGTTGGATAAACTTAAGTGCTATGGAGTACCGCCCCTGGTTCAAACCTCTGATTAAGGTGTTGCTTTTAATTTAATTCTGATCTGAATTCTGAAGTTGAAATGGTGATTTTAGGTTTGAATCTTTCTTACTAAGGCAACTGGTTTTTCAGCATAACTCTGATTGGAATTTTGATGTTTTGTTTTGGATATCTAGCATTATTGTGCTGATTTTTCAGTATAATTCTGATCTGTTGTGCTCATTTCTTGATTTGAAAATTCTGGCTTGAGGAGGCTGTTTTGGTTGAAGTCTTCTAGTGCATGGTACACTTTTGGGGTTATATGTTGTCTTAGATTCTTAATAAGTAAGTAAGGGAGTTGGTTACATATGTTTTAGGTGTATAAATTCAACTCGTACTTGTAAATTTCATCTACTGGTTCTTGGTTAAAATTATGATCGGACTCCATCTCATTGTTCACTTGAGTTGTTGACTCCTCTATTTTATGCGATTGGAAAGTCATTTGCTCATGAATTTGGGTTTATTTGAATGGATTGTGGATTGGGATTTTTTCTTTGTTGAAATTTCATTGTTCCTCTTGTCATGTATTCTATCTATTTGCTTACATCTGTTTCTCTTGATCTTCATCTTTGTCATGGTCCCATTACTAAGTTTTTCCCAGAAGCTCATGGATTGGATACCCCTTGGCTTGGGTAAATGTTCTTTGTAGTTACTAATCTTACAAGTATAATGCTAAAGGATAATTAAAATAAGTTTAAGGTCATATCAAGAACTTTTTTCAATTACTTTAGAATAACTGTTTTTAGGAACAGGTGCTGTGGGGGTACCTAACACACTAATCTTACAAGTATACTCAATTGATCCTTGAACCCATCTTTAGTTTGTAAACTATTCTTACCTTTCCCATTTTCTAAAAGGGTTTATTCAAAGTTTTGCCTTTTAAAAATTTAAAAGAAAATGTATGAACAAATTAAATGTATCATCACTGAGAATTATGAATTCAGATAAGTTTTAATGAAGCAAATGCTACCATAGGAGTAATAGAATGACAGGATTGATGATCGGGCAAGTGGAAAGATACATTAACAATTAAACATAAATTGCTAATTAGAATCTATGTTTAACTTTTAGCTATTGAAGGAAAAATTTATGTCATTTTTGAAACAAGAAGCAAAGTCTATGTTATTCAACCAAATCTTAAAGAATGACTATACATTTTAATCTAAAAATTAGTAGACTCATTTTTTCCCTTGAAAGCTAGAGTGATGGGATAGTTAAGCTGTGAAAGCATTGCAAGTTGTAGCTAAATTATAAAATGATATCTCAATTTCTTAGCTACCCAAATTTGCTTTTATATGTTATATTCCGTGCTTTTGTAAATTTGGCTGAAGAGTCGGCCATGGGTGCCATATGACCTTAGGCTTCTAAGTAACCAATATAATATCCCCTTCCCCATCCACAGGGTTGGGCAGATCTGACTATTCTATCTGCTTTCTTTATGATTTCTTTCTACCATTCACATTGGAGGTAAGTAGTAGCATTTTCTCCAATAACAATCACTGCGAATATTTTTGCATTAATTCTCTTTTAATCCCTCCAATCTCCCACCATCTAATTCATTAGTGGGGGCAATGGCAGTGATGTGCTGGTATTTAGGGATGGCAATGGGTTTGGCTATTTTGGGTACTCTAGCGTATGTCAAGTATAACTGTACAAGTATCTTCCAGTAACGAGGCCATGCTCAATATGGGTTTGGATATTCTCATTCTGAGTACTAGGAAAGAATATATGTACAAGGTATACAATGTGCTTGGTAGGGAGTAAAAATGGAAAGACAAAATGGTGGAGGAGACTGGTAAAGATTGTCAGTCCTGCCAAGTACATCATGTCTAGGTGTTTTGTAAATTTTCATCATGGCTCTCTGTGGTGTCCAGTTCTGTACTCTTGCATGATACACATCAGATGCGTGTGCTGGCCAATTTTGAATTACCGTGCTTATGTAATTGACAGGGTTTTGGATTAATCTGTTCTGCTTCCCTCTCGATAAAAGATGCAATTCTTTGGTGGATCAGAGATCAGTCCATCTCCACCTGCTCCAACAGCATCAGGAAACAATGCCCATATGATGTATGTTTTCAACAGAAATGGGGTATGCTTGCTTTACAGGGAGTGGAATCGCCCTCTTCGGACATTGAATGCTCAGCAGGACCATAAATTAATGTTTGGTCTACTCTTCTCACTTAAGTCATTAACTGCCAAGATGGATCCCACTAGGTATGTTTATCTGCTCGGGGTTTTAAAATACCAGAAAATTCTTTTCTAATGCCATTTTATTCCCATGTAGATACATTCCATTCGATTCTACTTCCATAGATAGTTTATGAATGCAACAAGTAACTTATTGCCACAAAAGTGGTGTAAGGATTCATATGCTATTGGTCTTAATTTTCTTATTCTTTAGTGCCAGAAAGATCAATGGAAATTTGCGTAATCATGTTGCAAAAGGTGCCAATAGCCTTCGTCTATTATTAGTTTAAATTCTTTCTGACTTTTGCACTCTATAGGATAACTATTCAAACCACATTACCTGTGGTCTGAAAAATTTTTCTAATGCACTGCATGGAGATACCTAGAAGCATTAAATTGCAAAAGGAATTAGGTTAGACAAAGGTGTCAAACCTGAAATCTAAATAGTAGGGCTTAAGCTTTCCTCATTGGTAGGCAGAGTCACCCAGATTAATATAGAGCCGGACTTTCAGCCTCAAATCTGTCTCTATATTAGCCTTTACAAGCATACAATGCTAACATTAAAATGTTTTAGACCCTTTTATAGAAAATATTATTAATCTGAGACTCCTGTGTTTACCTGATTTCAAAATAAATAAATAGATAAAGATACTTGTTTACTATAATTGGATCTGTCTTTTTTATCCTGATTCTTCTAGTTTTCCATTCCCCTTGTCTGTTGTATAACATACAACAATCACATGCATACTTCATGCTTTACATGTTTAATAATTTGATCATCTTAATTATCATGGTTCTTATTTATTTATTTAATTTTTTCAAATTACAGCAAGTCATATTTAATTATTTTATTATGGGAATAATATGTTAATGAAATTTGTAAAGGACTTATGGCATTATTGCTGGTCTATGACTTGCATATTGTACAAGAAGGTTTAATTCCTCATACTCCCTCTTTTTGTGCAGTGCAGAGAAAGGAAACCTTGGTGTGCCTCAGTTACCTGGCCAAGGTTGTTCCTTTCACAGCTTTCGCACTAATACATACAAACTTAGTTTCATGGAAACGCCTTCTGGAATAAAGGTCAGTTACAATGGAATTCCTCTTTTTCTTAAACATTATTAAAGGTCTTTCTGGCTGCAGTCAGTACTGAAATTCTGAATTGGATTGTTTTGCACCTTGACTTGTAAAACTAATATCTTTGGTACATTGATTGATGGTTACAGCTGTATGGCACATTGTATGCATTTGTTAGTTATATTATTGTCAATGGTGGCGGCCATGGCAGAATGGCAGGTGCTTCCCGCTATAAAATCCCCCAAGGCATGATGGCTGCTATGACTATGGTATGGCAGGAGCCATATTGAAACTGGTAGGCATACGTGGTGTCTCACGTCTTCAAGTTTTCCTTGCCTCCAGCCAATGGGCTTGCTGTTTTCGGGGGCAGTAGGATCCATGGGCAGTGTCTCTGATAAAACAAAGCAGTTAATGAAAAAAAGAGAACACACCAGAACACATGTTTCTTGTGGTCTTGCTCTGTGACTATGGCTTTGAACTAGAGAGTTCCATTAGAGGATCCTCAGGCCTTAAATCTTAACTAACCTGGCTGAAATCCTCATTCAAGTTACTAGAGAGCTCCTTCAATATTAATCTATTTTGTCCTTCATTATTTTGAATTTTCTGCCTATACCTCTAACTCTGTCTCTGTCCGTCCTCTCTAAATGACATTGGTGATAACAATTTGAAGGCTACAACCTTTGGAAGAAGAAAAAGAGGGTTTAAGTCCACATGTGATGAAAGGAATGATGGGGCTGATAATTTAGGGGATGAGCATGATGATTCAAACTTCTGTAGAGACTTAATGTGATGATTGTTCTACTGTGTGTGTTTATTTACTTTTACATGAGTTTTGTAAAATTTTTAATTTTAAAATATTTTCTGAAATGGCTGCTACGCCTCAATATGGCAGCTTCCATATGCCATTGACAACATTGGTTATATGTATAAATCCCCTTTCTGGTGAGAAAAATTGTGGTTTTATTGACATCCTTTGTGAAACAAAATCCCAAGTGACTGGATAGTGGGAAAAATTAAGAAAAGAAAAGAGACTGAAATAAACAAAGGCCAGGTGCAGATTAGATTTAGGGTGATTTAGGAGCCAGTGTGAACTGAATGTGAGGAGGATTGGTTTTTACATCTTCAGTGTGGCTTGCAATGCTGTATATGTTGGTAGCAGAATGATAAAATCATTGAAACACCCCCTCCCCCCCAACAAAAACAAAAACTGAAAAAAAAAAACACATAGGCTTGATTTGAAGCAGGGGAATTGAGTTTCTGCGATGTAGCAAGAAGAGTATGTGATGCATGTTTGAATAAGGCTAATGTAAAGTTAACATGTCCAATTTAATGTTTGTTGTAGGATTGGAAAGGATTAACTTTAAATTGTTTAGACAAAAATGCCCTCTTGACAATCAAAGAAATATTATAGGCAGCTAACATTTTGCAAATATTGTGAAATAATATCTGATTTGTGTTCAGGAATGAGATATTAATGTAGTAATTTTGATGCACTTTTATTCTGATGCCGTTGGGAATGGGACATTATTTTTATGCTTCATGCAGATTATCTTGGTGACTCATCCTAGGACTGGTGATCTGCGGGAATCCCTAAAGTACATCTACAACTTGTATGTTGAATATGTTGTCAAAAATCCCCTCTATACTCCAGGTTCTCCAATTAGGTAATTGAAGTAATATCTTCCTATCTAATAAATGACATTTGTCCAGTGAACGTATGGTCTCATGCAACGTGTATTCTCATCATTTAGGACCATAATTATGGACCTGGGCACATTTGGCCATCATCAAACATCCTTTATAATGCTTGCTTATCCCTTACTCTCTAAGCAGCACTTAATGCCAGTAGATATAGTAGGAATGAGGTCATTGATATCACTGCATCAGTTGGCCCCACTATCATATGAACTGTGTGTACATTTCACTGCGATTAGATAATTGAAGTTTCAAATCTTTTCTTTTTTCCAAACTGTAAACACCAAACGCATCTGAGATAAATAGTTGGACCAATATTGATCATGCTCTGGTCTGTTTGTGCATATCATTAGTGTACAAAAACTTGTATTTCTTCTGTTGGACAGTTGCATTTGCTTTGTTTACAGCTGCAATCCTGGTGGTACATCATATTTTTGTTGGACTTGAACATATTCCTCTATTCCTTGTCAGTTTATCTGTTGCTTATTAAACGTAGTTATTTTTGTTGATTTTCCTTCCTGCATGTATATTGTTTCAGCATCTAGGCTCTATTCTGGTAGATTTTCTTACAAGTGAGTAAGCTCTTTAATCTGTCTAGATTAGGAAGACTCACGATGGATTTGTATAGGTGTGAGCTATTCAATACAACTTTGGACCAGTATGTGAGAGGCATTGCATAGAGGATGAAAAGCAGTTCTCCGCCACCATCTGCTGTCGACAGTTCATGTTGGGCAAGTATGTGTGATCTGTTCATTTGGTGCGTATCGTTTTTTAAGTTGATGTCAAATTTGGAAGATTGATGGTCTGATTGTGTTGATGGGTGAACTTTGCTTATTAGATTTGCACCATGCGCTCTCGCGATAATTTCTCTGGCATCTATCGGGCAAAAGCTGGGAATTGTCATTTGTCTTATTTAAAGCAAATTCTTTGTTTCGTCTTGATTACTACACCTTAGTTATCCCTTACATTGGACAGCATGTTGACGACAGTTCACTGTATAATGAAATCCAGTACCTAGACGTCACTACATTTGACAGCTTGTTCAGTTGTCCGCTATTTCCTCCCAAGAGATTTTTTAAGTGGACTTCATTTAAAAGAGAAAACGAATGTTGAACAAATCATTTATAAAGAGACACGCAAATGTATCATGCGATTTTTATTTTGGTCCTCTACGGATAGGGATTTTGTCAATTTTGGTCCCTCATTTGTTTTGTTCTCAAAATTGTTCCTCACACATGAAATTATTATCAAGTTGCTCTTTGTATATCAGCCATTTAAAAACTTTATAAAAAGTGTGACGTGGACTATAAACTCGAAGTATCGATGTTAAATGTCATGTCATCTACTTTTTCCCTTTTCCTTCCACATAATCAAAAATCTGTTTATGACTAAAATACTCGAATAAAACAGTGTCGCGACGTTTTCTGAAAGGGGTTAAGTGATTTTTGTTGTGAGATTAGCTAAATGATACAAGGAGGATGAACGTTTGGGTTCTTCGAAATGTGAATAGTGGGTAATTCTGTGTACTGTCGAGTGGACCCACCGAAAATAAAAGTGGCATGAGAACTTTTTTTCCAAATGATGACAGCGCTAGGTTTTTTTCTAGCAAAAAAAAAAAGTGGGGTGTTTTGGGTTGTGGTTGTTATGAAAGTTGTCACAGATCAAAACTAATGACAGAATTATTTGACGTATATGGGAAAATTGTTTTATACAGATTTTATCTATTAATTCTAGGGGCTGTGGTACTTCTTGTTATCAAAATTTCTAAGTTATATTCGTTTTCATCCTTGCCATGAGTTTGAAAATTTAAAATATCACAAAGAAGAGAGGCTATGGCATTGCCAGATTAGGGACACGAGGGGAAGAGGATGGGAATTTGTATTCTAGTCAATCGATAGGAAGCTAATATGAAAAAGAAATGCAAAACACAATTATAACTACAAGGGGGAAAATGTAGGCTCGCATGGTTTTTTGGTCACCAAGCTAGCATCTAATGTTTCAATTCACACTTTTTGTTAAAATTTTAAATGCTTTAGCAAATGAATGGATCGACTTGATAATATTTTCATTTATGAAAGACCATTTTGAGAATAAAGGACTAAACTGAAAAAAATTCTTATTTGTGTGGGACTAAAATGGTGTTTTAGTTTATTGATATGGCATTTAACGTTGTTACGTTATCATTTAACTATCCACGCTACACTTTATGTTAAACTTTCAAGTAGATGTGCACATGGAGGGACTAATTTGATAGCAGTTTTATCTGAGGAGCCATTTTGAAAACAAAAATTCTTGAGAAATCAAATTAAAAAAATTACCATTTATGAGGGATCAAAATGGGGTTTCAATCATTTTTCTGTTCGTTGCATTATGGAATCCGTACATTTGAAAGGAAAAGCAAAAAAAATGTAAAGCTTGTGATTGGGAGGTGCTCATAAACTGTAGTTGACTACCGCGGCATTTAAACTTTGAATTTAGAGTAAATTACTTTTTAAAAAAATTATATATCTTATTTTAAAGTGTCATTATATATGTGTGTGTGTATATATTCCCTTTTTAATATTTAATTTTTGTTATTCAAATTAATTTTTCTACACAAGATACGTTCCTTTCCAAAAATGAAATTATTTAGTTGCCTTTGTCATATTAAAAATAAAATCATGTTAAACTTAATATCATAGCTATTTATCATTTTGGTAAATATTTTAAGAAATAAGTAGCATGCTGCATATAGAGATAAGCGCAACAAATAATGAAAGGAAAAAGTAACAATGCGTTGGAAAAAGAAGAAGAAGAAGATGGAAGGTGTATCCTCATGTTCAAGGAGAAATGCATTTTTGAAGAAAATTAACTTTATTTTGAAAGTGAATAGTTAGAAACATTTTGGTAATATAAGTTAAAAAGAATCAGATGATATTTTTAAAGTAAAAGAAGTATCAAAAATATAATTTAGCCAAATTTCATAAAAATAAGTGTAATTTCATTTTGGATATACAAGGAATTTGAAAAATTAAAAGTAATTTACCATGGTTATAGGAAACGAAGTAGTCGAACTATTCAAGCTTGAAGCAAAACGTTATAAGGGGCTAGGCTCACATGATGGCATTTGAAAATTGCCTCTCAGGATTTTTTTACGTTAACTTACAAGGAAATTATATTTATTTATCTTGATCTTTGCTTCAAACTATAATGTTCTCCTTAATTTCTTAAAAAAAATTATTATTGAACCTTGATCTAATAGACCTATTACAATAAGTCCCGTTTCAACTAAATTTAAAAATTTTAAATATTTAAATTACTAAATATCCTTCTTATAAATTAATGTCTATTTATTCTCTTTTTCATTTTTTTCCTAACCAATCTAATCAAATAACAATGGCTTTCCAACCTCCTATAGACTTAACCTTACCAAGTACACTTCTTCACCATTTTTCCTCCCATAGACCTAATTTTCCCTGCCATAGACCTAGCGCACCTTCATTTCTCATGTTCTTATCAAGGACACTTCAGCACTATTTTCCCTTTTGCACGAAATGCAAGTATGGGTCAGAGGTCTAACTTACTACTCATAAATAGCCGAAGCAACAAAAAAGAAAACAATGAAAAAAAAAATTTGTTGCCCAGTAGATTCTAACTGGCAAAGAATGTCTAGTATCTTTAACATTCTTCTCATTCACCATCATAAAAGCTTCGTATATGTTGGTTATTGCTTGAGACACCCAAAACAAACCTTCTATATGCTCCTATGGAGTTTGAGTGGTGTAAATGAAAGCTAAGATGCTTAGAATTGTGTAGGTTAAATATTGCCAACATAGTGATTAACAAGAAAAGAAAAATGGACAAAAAAAAAAAGGTAGCTTTGTTGTAAGTTCTCCTCAAGAAGGGCCCATAAGTTTAAATTTAAAAAATAATAATAACAAGGAATGGATGGTAGAAGCATGTGACTCGTGATGGTGGCGTATTTACAATTAAAATGACATGTGACCCAAGTTAAGAGGGGTGTGGGAAACCGTGAATGGCAAGAAGAAATTAAGAAAGGTATTTTCCTTTGCTCTAACTTGCAGTGCCGCAAACTGAGAAGAGAAGACGAAATTTGCTCACCTGGTAATTTTTTATTGGAGGGTCTATTGTGCTAAGATTATCAAATTTTCAGTATATGGAGCAGTGTGAATGTTTTGTAGTCAAATTTTGTTTGCTCATCAGTTAGATTGTTATACCGTTTGTTATAGGTTTGGTGCATTGCTATTGTCATGTTTTTTACTTTATTGAGAGTGAATAGGGATTGGGGTGATTTTTTTGTAACTATCAAATTTTTTGACGTCCTCATTGATCTGTTGATAGTGAAATATTTTTAAATTAGATCTTATAGTTTTTACATCTCATATTAAAAGATTTTTCATGTTAAAAATTGTGCATTCTCTTGTAACTACTTATTTTTATGCATTCTTAATATAATCTATTATTTGAAATATTTTATGTTTGTTGGTATTAATTCCTCTGGGTTCTTTCAAATATAGTAAAATTTAATTTGCACGTTATTGTTTCATTTGTGTATATCTTTTCCCATCGAGTGATATTAGAGTAGGGTTCTTACCTGTGGTTTTTTTGCTTGATTGAATAGAGCATAATTATAGTGAAATAATTGGTTTGAATGACACAAATTATCATAAATAAAACTAAACAAAGAAAAGATTTGTTGTTTGTGAAAAAATTACATTCACTTGTTTTTGCTACTCAAAAACCCAAGTCTAAAACTGAAATAAAATGAGTCTTTGAGTATGAAATGGTTTGTGGCTTAATTTGATAATGGCTAGATGATAATGTTTTTGAGTCAAATCTCTAATGAGTTACATGTTAGAATTTTGTAATATATGCTTGAATCTTTACATGCTTCAAAATCTTGCAATGATAAATTATGTCTACTTAAACAAGATATGAATTTGAGGTACAAAGAGGTTATCTATTTCTTATAATTTGAATTAATTTCATAGGTTTATTGACTAGTTTGACATTAGTGTTAAATCTAAAGATAGAAATTTTTAAGCTTTGGTTGCTCAACTTGACTTTTTGACATTATTACTACAATTTTAAAAAATAAGGATTGTGACACTTAGCCATAATTTCTAGTTCCCTATATACTTTAATCTTATTTTAAACATTTTAAAGGAACGAGAAGTCACAGACCTTATGTTCAGAAAAGGAATTTTTTTTTCTTTGATTTTGGGGGGGGGAGTGTGGGGGAGGTCATATATATTTATTATATATATAAAAAATATATAATATATTATTTAGTTTTTAATATAAAATATTAATATATAATTAATAATAATTTATAGAAAAAATTATACTCTTAATCTCTATAATTTAATTTAATTTTTAATTTGATTCTTATAGTTTAAAAATTTATAATTTTTTTTAATTTAGTTCTTACGATTAAGAGTTTATTAGTATTTTGTTAAATTTTATTGATGTGACTAACTATATATTGTCTTGACACTATGAATATGTATATTATCAAAAGAGATAAAAATAAATAATGAAGTGAAATTAACTCATATAAGGTAAACTATTGACAAAAATATAACTTTAGGTACTAAATTAAAAATTATTTAAATTATAAGGGCCTAATTACAAATTTTTAAATTGCAAAGACCAAAATAGAAATTGAGTGAAACTGTAAGAACTAAAATTATTATTTTCAAATTTTGATTTCATTGATAAGGTTATATTTCTAATTATATTTTAATTCTCTTTAACTTATTTGCATAAAAAATTTAATCTTACTAATAATTCATATAAACTTTTTAGAATAATAGACTAACTTAGTTTAGTAACAAGTTCTATGCTCTATCAATTTAATAATACAACATATTATAAAGGAAAGAACTTGCAATCCTATTCATTATTTCAAACGGTTATAACACATTATTAATGGACAAAGCTTTTCTGTGTAACTTTAACCATAGCCTAAAACCCAACACCCTTCAAATTTTTTTAACATAAGAATAAGATTTTTGTTAAATAAAAACTTTTAAGGCTACATTTATAAATTTTTATAGTAAAAAAATTATTTTAATAAATATTTATTATAATTTTTTATTATTAATATTTATTTATTGTAAAAAATGTATTTTTTACTATAAAAAATTGAAAGGCTAAATTTATAATTTTTTATAGTAAATAAATAAATAATAAACGATAATAAAAACTTATTTAAATAATTTTTTCTATAAAAAAATATAAATTTAATATTTCAAGTTTTTATTAAAATAATCTTATTTTCATTTAGGAAAAAAAAAAGGCATTAGTACTTGGGTGATGGCTAAAGATAAATAATGAAGCTTGGTCTAATAATAAAGTATTGTATTATTTAAAATAATGAATGGGATTACAAGTTTTTTTTCCCTGTATAATGTATTGTATTATTTCAAATAATGAATGAGATTACAAATCCTTTTATCTATAATTTGTTGTATTATTTAGCCAATAGAATAAAGAACTTGTTACTAGACTTAGTTGATATAATATTCTAAATAAGTTGAAATATTTTTTTGTGGTACAAAATTCTTGCTAGGACTAAAAAAATATTTTTTTAATGTAAATAAGTTAAAGAGAATTAAATTATAATTAGAAACATAACTTTATCAATAAATTGTAATTTATAATTTTTTATTATTAATTATATTTTAATATTTTATATAAAAAATTAAATGAGATATCATATTATATATATATGTATGTAATAAATATAATATCTTATATTTATTATATATATATATATATAAAACCCCCACTCCAAGTGCCCCACCCTTTCCCCTAATTCTTTCCCCTCACTCTTACTAAACATGGGTATGTGACCCTACATTCTTTCAATAATTTAAAGAGAATGCAGTTAGTGTTCTTTTAAAGGTTTTTTCTTTCAAAACCAAGTATATAAGAAAAGAAATTAAAGCTGAGTATTAGAGTTTTTATATTTTGACATTATATAACAATGTCAAAAAGCTTGTTCAACATGTTACTCGATTATTGAAAAATTTTCCATGTATCTTTGACAAGCTCTACTCTTGGTGGTATTGTGTCTATGGATTTTGGGAAAACCATTGTCTTGAGTGAAGAAGTGAGAGGAAAAACATAAGAGGCATTAATTTCATAATTTAATGTTTTGGTTAATGAAAACTGAGGTAGAAATAAGGTGAGGGATTAGGGAGAAATTGGCAAAAGTAAGAGTATAAGAAAATCAAGGTCCAAGCACAAAAGTATTGAGTGTTATTATTGTAGTAAAAAATGTTATAAGTGAAAAAATGATAATAAAAGTAAAGGCAAGCAAAGAAAGGAAGATAGTGACAGTGATGATCATGTTGCCACCATTGCAAAAAAGATCTTGTGATTGTTTATAATTAGAATTTAATTAATGTTGCTTGTGATGAATCAAGTTGCGGTGTTGACAATGGTGCCTATTTTAATATAAAACTAAGGAAGGATTTCTTCACATTCCATATTGCAAGTGATTGTGATGTATTGAAGATAGGTAATGATGGTCTTTTAAAAGTTATTGGCATCAAAACTGTTATTTGAAAACTAGCAATAAGGTAAAGTTATTTTTTAGGAATGTCAAAGATGCACTTAACATTTGTTTGCTGTTGATTTCTATTAGCATTTTTCATAATGATAGCTATGTTAGCACCTTTGGTGATGGACAAGGTAAAATACTAAGGGTTCTTTGGTTATGTCATGTGTAAAGAAGTGTTCTAGTTTATAATGGACTAGAGCTTTAATTTTCTTTAATACTATTAATGCAATTGAGTGTGATAGTTCCTTTATAAGAGGCTTAGCCACATTAGTGAGAAGCAACTTGATTATTTGGCCAAGAAGAATTTGCTTTCATGTTTAAAAGTTGCAAGATTAGGAAAGTGCATTTATTGCTTGGTTGGAAGATAACACAGTCTCTTTCAAAAGCCATCCCCTTCAAGGAAATTAGATTTTCTTGAGTTGATTCATTCATATTTATGTGGTCCCATGATGGTAAAAACATTTAGTGGTGTAGTTTATTTTGTGACTTTTATTGATAATTATTCAAGGAAACTTTAGGTTTATGCCTTGAAATCAAAGGATCAAGTACTTGGTGTCTTCAAATAATTTATGCTTTATTTGAGAGAGAAATAAGAAAGCAATTGAAATGTATTCACATTAACAATGGTGGTGAATATTATGGACCATTTGATGAGTACCACAGACAATAGGGTATTAAACATTAGAAGATGCCTCCCAAGATTCCTCAGTTAGATGGCTTAGCAAAGAGGATGAAAAAAAACATTTGTGAAAAGAGTCAGATATTTGCTTTCAAAAGCAAAGCTGCCTGGCTCTTTTGTGGGGTGAGACTTTATATACTGCTACACATGTTATTAATTTATCTCCTATTGTTGCTTTGCAATCTAATTTTTTTGGTTGAGTGTGGTATGCAAGGATTCTTCTTATGACCACTTGCGTGTACTTTGCTATAATGCATCTGTGCATATTAAAAACTAATATAATGCATTGTATCTTCATTAGCTATGGTCATGATGAGTTTGGCTACAAGTTTTATGGTACAATTGAAAAGAAGCTTGTCAAAAGTTATGATGTTAATTTCATAAAGGATCAAACTATTAACGATATTGATAAGGTAGAGAAGTTAGAGTCTAAAAGTATTAATAGCCCAATTGACTTAGAACTTACTCTAACTTCTATGGCACATATGTCCAATGTAGCCAAGTTGGGTAAATGTGATGATGTGAACAATCATGTTCAGGATAATCAAATAGAGGGCTATGATGCTGATGATCATAAGATAGATGCCTTTGCTCATAGGGTTACTAATGAACTTGCAGTTCCACTTAGGAGGCCTACTAGACAAAGAGTTCTTTTTACTCATCATTCATCTGATAGAGGAGGACTTGAACACTACAAGGAGGCTTTGGAGAGTGAGAAGAAGGCAAAATGTGTTATAGTTATAAAAGATGAGATGAACTTTTTGCATAACTACCATACTTTTAAGCTAATCAAGTTGCCTAAGGATAGGAAAGCTTTGATAAATCATTGGATTTACAGAATGAAGAATAAAGAAGGTGCTTTATCTCAATAATACAAAGCTAGACCAATTGTTAAAGGCTTCAGTAAGAATAAGGATACTAACTTTAAGGATATCTTGTCTTATGTTAAGATGTCTTTTATTTAATTTTTTTTTGGGTTAATAGCTAGTCTTAATTTAGAGGTTGACCAAATGGATGTGAAAATTGCTTTCATTCATGGTGACTTGGAGAAAAGGATTTACATGGAATAGCCTAAGGGTTTTATGGTGAAAGGCAAAGATAATTGTATTTATAAGTTAAAGAAAAGTTTGTATGGGTTAAAACAAACTCAGAGCATAGTGGTACAAGAAGTTTAAGTTTGTTATAATATAGTAGGGATACAAGAAGACTACTTCTTATTGTTGTGTGTCCATGTAGAGATTCTTTGATAATAACTTCATCATACTACTTTATATTGATGATATGTTTGACAGTTGGTCATGTTTCTTCTAGAATTGATAGGTTGCAAAAGAAGCTTAATAAGTCTTTTACAATGAAATACTGGGGACTAGTAAGACAAATTATTAGCATGTGGATTACTTGTGACAAAGAGACTAAGAAGTTTTGGTTATCTCAGGAAAGGTATATTGAGAAATTACTTCAACAGTTTAACATGGACAAAACTACAGTGGCAAACACACCTCTTGCTACTCATTATAGTCTTAACACTAAAAATGCTCCTTTTAGTGATGATGACAAAAAAGAATTGTAGCATGTTCCCTCTGCATCTTGTAATACCATAATTGATTAAACTCCATAACCTCATATCCAAGTTTGATTTCATAAGGTTTTACATAATTCCAAAGAAAAAGGAATAAAATAATAGCATTTTCTTACATTGTGTAGTACTTTAAAAATTCATACTTTACCCCGTAGACCTTATGGACCCATCAATAGCATTTTCTACTCATTTTCCATCCATACAATTCATATATATCATAAAAAAACCCATGAACCATGGATTTGAAGCCAAAAACCAAAAAAATTGCAATTTGCTCGCAGGTCTAGAATTCAAATTTTTGGCACCAACTTTGAAATATTATAATTAATTCTAGAAAAATAGAAATCAAGTAAATGATAGTTTTCTGGAAAGATTTAGATGTCCAATATAGGTTAAAAATCATTCCAGATCATAAATATTAAGCTGGACAATGATTGACATCAAAAAACTTGAAAGGTCTTACTGCCCAGATATGCTATCATAGGTTACTAATATGAACTTTAAAAATTTATAACTAATTCTATAAAAATTAAAACGCAACAAACCATACTATTTTGAAAAGTTATGAATATGAACTTGAGGGGACAAATAAGTTTAGATCAAAACAGAAGCAATTAGGCCATTAAAACTAATAGAACAATAACAGAAGTCTGACTGTGTCCTTGATATTGATATGGAACTTCAAAAATTTGTTTCTCCCTCAATATAAATCCAAATGAGATTCTCTCAAGTTCTATAGAAAGCTTATAATGTCTAGTTTATGACTGTAAGAGTTCATAGCCATTGGACAGCCCATGAGTGATGGAGGCAAAAATTCTATCTAATTGCACAATACTCAGGCTAAATTTATAAAAAAATTGACAATTTTAAAAATTCACCAAAAATTTTATAGAGCTCCAAATAATGTGCACTTTAACTTTCCAAAAATCCCTACATAAGACCTACATGCATGCTAAATTTTAGGTTAAAAAGAGCTCATTTAGTCAAATCTTGACATAGCTCACGAATATGGCAAATATGGCATCATATATAGGTCAAAATTTGTCCAAATGGCTTCTTACTTCTTCTACCACCATATGAGCACGTTTGGGAGCATAAACACAGCATATACTAGCTTCCCAAATGGTCTAAACTCATACATCACAATCTCACTATGCCACATGCAAAAATACACAACTAAGAATGAGCTACTAAGTATCTTCCAATTTTGATTCATACACTATATATACATACTTTTACATTTGCTCACATGTTTACATCTCAAAAATAATATGTACATATACAATTTGACATTCAACTACATCAAAACTATACAAATGTTAAAAGATAGTCCATCGTATCACATAAGGGCAAATGGGTGGCAAAATCTCATATTCTTATTCATCTAGCTCCCACATTGATACATGCACTATTTATATATATATATTAGAATATGCTCAAGGGTTTACATCAAGTATATATCTCATGGTTACAATTTTTGACATTATAATGCAATTATAAAGCTCATTTCTCTATCCATTTGTCAAAGTCTTACTTCTCATACTTGTTGGCTTTCATTTCTTTATTCACTTGGCTCACCTAGACATGGTTAAGCATGTGAGGGGAAAGAGTGAAATTCAAAGAATCTCAATAGCTCTTAACCTTTTAAACATACATAATGGATGCTAAATCATGTCAAAGAATGCATGCATGCCTTTCAAGCTACTGGCGAACATATACATAACATTTTTCATATTCAAGAAACTTATACATAACATACATAGGCTTTTAAGAGCATTGGTTTAGCCTCACCCACTTTCCTTGGGGCTTTTGGATTTGTCTCACCCACTTTCAAGGGACTTTTGACTTAGCTTCGCTCTTATTGAGACTTTTAGCTTTATCTCACCCATTTCTAAGGACTTTTGGCTCATCCTCACTATTGCAAAGAGACTTTTGGCATAACCTAACCCATTCAAGTCATATTGCATGCATAAACACATATCAAGAAGCATAATGGTACCATAGCTTGTAAGCAATTACTAGGAACATTTCTTATGGTATAAACATCCATACAAACACTCAAGATAAGAAAACATTCAAGTCATACATGAGAGAAAGGTTAAATAGTTACCTTAAAGTAATAACACAACACTTTCCTCTTCAACTCTTCTCTCCTTTCTTAGCCAAGCCTTGCTATTAAGTGGCCCTTAGTTCTCTTGGGCCAAACACATCAAAAGAGACATAAATCACTCATGGAAACAAGCTTTGGCATCATACATACTTTATGTGAAGCTACTTTGTTCTATAGCTCCATTATGCTTCCATATAAGACCTTATGAAGTAACTATGAGAATTTATGATCTTGGCTCCCATTTCTCCTTCATTTTAAGTCTCTTGACTACATTTAGAATCTTGGGAGTCATCACAAATTTATTCCCAAGATTTTAGACACAAGTTGTTTCTTTAAGTCTCATTATGAAGCCTATACCTCTATCTCACAAACTAAGGCTTCTAAATTTTTTCTAAGGCTTCCTTTGATATTCTTCCATCATATTTAATCCATTTCTAGCTTTAGAAAAATTTAAAACTCTCCTTAGGTGCATGAAGAGTTCTTGGCTGAGACCATGCCAGCATATAGCACCCATGGAGTTTGCTTGCTTTCTCTTAGGAAATTGGTACTTGTGAAGGCTTCCTAAATGTCTTAAAAACTCATATATACCCTTAGACAACTTAAATTACTATTAGGAAGCTTCATCTTGGCTTAGGTGTAATTAAATCTTTAGGTTTGCTAACTTACAATCTAATACTTCTTATTCAATTTTAATGGCATCTTCTTAATCCTCACTCCATAACCCTTGGTTCCATCAAGAATACATGAAGAAAAACTCTTCTCCTCACTTTCTTTCTCTAGGCCGAAGTTTAAATGGCTTGAAAACATAAGATTTTGCAAGTGTTTTAAGTAAAGTCTTACCTTCAAACGAAGATCTCTTCACGTAAATTATTTTTTACTGATTGGTTTCTTGAAAAGAGTTCCTTTTTTGGCTTGGGTTAGACCTGAATATTCAAGTTTTCAAGAAAAAATCATCATTAGAGAGCTCTTAGAGAGAGGAATAACTTTCCTAACTGGCGCAGGATGAAATGGGACTGTTTACTTACCTAAACGGGAGCTTAAACTTCTTCTCTCTCCTTTCCCTTAATGTCATGCCATGGCCACTCAAAATTCTAAAAATGGAAGCTTGGAGAAGGTGATGAGGTGAAATCTTACTTAAAAAGCCTCTTTTACAATTTTTCAAAATGACCATTTTGCCTTTGCGCTCCTATTTGCTCCGTTTAGTCTCATTTAAACTCCTTTTTTAGAACTATCTTTTTCATCATAAAATTTAGGTCCTATAATTCGTAAAATGCTTTTGGTTTTATCTAAATTAGATTTAAAACCTTCCCGAATGAACTAGTCAAAGCTCTAGTCAACTGATGCTCTAAAACATAAATCGGAAGGGTTTAAACAATTCTAGAGGTTCCTATGATTTTAAGGCCTCTGAGAACTTTGGGAAACTCATTTTTTCCATTTAAAATTTTTTTTTGAGTTTTCTAAAAAGTACCCAAAATTACAAAAATGTCACTGCATCTTCATTAAATTTCGTCTGGTTATTTTGACTCCACTTTTATGGCACCTTTGGCCTTGGATTCTTATTATTGTGGTCTAAATTATTGTTTTAATTTTATTGGATCTTAAATCATTCTATTTGGGAGACTTTCTTTTATATCTGGTGCGTTTCATACGTTTACAGAGAAATCAGACATTACATTTCTCATGTTTATGAAGGAATTGACTGTTACAGTTATTAATTATGTTAATAGACTCATATGCAACCCTATAGTCATATTTTGAATATGTGTTTCATGACTTGAAGGGTTAGAACAACTTTCATTTAGTAATTAAAACTTATTAGGCTTAGTTTATAGTTAAATGGTTATGTATTGATGGATTTACATATGTGTGTTATTGGTCCAATATTGCTTTTGTAGTCATAGTTTTATTTTTTTGATTCTCCTTGCAAATATGTCACTTAGAGGAGTGTGTGTAATACCCTGAAATTAATTAAAGATAATTATTATCAATTAGGAAATTAATCTCGGTAATTAATAAAGCTAATTGAGTGGAAAGGAAGATGGATATTTAATTTGGGTCATGTGATCCGATGGATATTTAATTTGGGTCATGTGATCCATTTAGTTATGTTTGGAGCCTAATATAGAAGTCTATTCTTAGTTATAAGAAGGTCCAATTCTTTCTAGAGGCCCAATTACACTTTTAAGCAGACTTAATTTGAATAGACCCTTAAGTCAGCCCAAACCTTAATAAAATTTTTTATTTAAGGCCCAATAAGTTTATACCAGAAACCAAATAGATTTTTGGGCTTTTAGGTCACCACCTTTCTTATCAACCCCAAGAGTTTCTGTAGCCCACCTTACCAAGCAATGACTTAACAACTAGAAATGAGCCCAATTGGATCTTAGACTGATGGGTCAGCCCATTTCTCACTAATAAACCTAAAGGTTCAGTAGCCACACCCATTTGGGAGAACAAAGTACTTGGTTCTGCAAAAGTAAAAACCTATTTTCGCACCTTAAAGGAGAGGCTAGGGTTTCCATCACTATTTTGGCTCCATTTCTCCCACCTAGAGCAAGATTCAGCTAAGGTAACCTTCATGGAACTTAATCCTCTCTTCTTCCTCTTCAATTTGGCTTAATTAGTCTTTTATTTAGAGCATTTTTACCCACACCTAAATCTAAAATGTGTTGTTTGGTGTTCTCATGGTGGAATTTGAGAGGTTGAAGCTAGGAGTATTGTTAGGTAAGTGTTTCCTCCTCATTTTGATATATTTTCTGTTAGATAGAGACCCCTATAGTTGACTTATGTTATGGGCTTTGGTTTTGTGCAAAATTACCCAATAATTGGAGTGAACTATTGTGGTTTCTAGTGTGAAGAAACTAGAACCCGAAATTGAAATCTATTGGTGGTGAGGTAAGTAACCTCTAGGTAGTCATTGTAGTTCAATGCTTTAGGTATTTGATTTGTTGCTAGAAATGATGATAACTATGCTTATCTTAGGTCTAGTGTGCATTTGGATCATGATGGTAGCTATAGGAAAAGTAATTGACTTCACTGAGATAACTAGGGTTAATTTTCTAATTCTATATAAATTCTCATTTTAATTTGATACTTGTTGTACATATATGATTTTGAATGCTAATTGAATGGTTAGCTATCTGACTTGTTGTGTTTGGATCCTGAGTAAGTCTTTGGTGGAGCTATGGTGCAACTGCCACTTGTGCATCGTGCTTCGATCAGGCATTGGGTTGTGATCAGACCTTTGAATACATTAAGCCCAAGTTATGCTCATTGGGGAGTTGGTGCTGTGGATAGACCTCTTTTGGTGTTATTGGCTATTAATGTGTTATATGTGATTATTGGTATAGGATAGCAGTCACTGGTAGCTCAACTAGTTCATTTGCTAATTGAATTGATAATTCTGGTATTTGATGATATAAAAATGTATTATGTTGATTAATCTTTATGTATATATATATATATGGAATTTACCTCTTGTTACTGAGATTATAAATCTCATTCTAGTTATGGGCTAACATTTCCAAGGACCAGACCTTTTAGTGGCAAGGAGAAATTAATGGAAGCTTATTGTATAGTTTGGTAGCCATAGGTTTGGAGACCTTATAAGATTGGGTTTATGTAATGAGAATACTAGTTTTTATATATTTACTATATTGCATCATGAATTGCTAAATATAGGAACTGTCCATGCAGTATAATTATCATAGGATTGAATATTGTGATTGTAATTAATTAATAATGGATGAGTGACTTGATCTTTTATAGCCATTAAGCATTAGCCCTATAAACATTTGTGGTTGAACCATTTTTGCTACCATGGAATGGGGTTGATTGATATGAAATTAAGTTTTGATTATTCTAATTCAATCCTAGACCCTCAGACAATGAGGATTAGTGAATCATGATATTTGGGAGTTGGGAGGTCTAGAAAATCATGCATGTTAGTCATGAAAGCCTTATAATTCATTTGAAATAAGTGGTAAGGTGTTAGAAAGCATGAAAATGAAAAAATAGCATCAAGAGGGGGTGAAGTCACGGCTTAAAGGACTTAAGTCATGACCAAAATAGAAGTTTGAGGTAACAGAGGCTAGAAGCGTTGAGGCTAAGGTGATTTGAATCATGGCACAAGGTGAGAAATTAGCTCCAGAGGGTAACAGAGATTAGTCTAGCTGTGGCACAAAGGAAGCTTGCACGGTGAGTGTCAAGAGGTGAGCTTAGAGAACTTCAAGAGGCCCTCTTACTATGGCCACATAGGCTTACCACGGTGAGACACTAACTTGCCGTGGCAAGAATCATGAAAGTGTGAACAGTAGGTTCCCGAGAGCACCTTCACCGTGGTACAAAAGGTTTAAGTCATGGCACAAGGTTTGTATTCTAGATTTTAAGCTCCAGTAGCCATTTATGCCTCGGTGTAGGTATACCATGTCATGGTGAGAGTTTCCAAACTTGGTTTTTCGATTCCAGTAATCAACTTAGCCATGGTGGGGAAGGTCCAAGTCACGACGAAGATTCCCAAACTCTTATTTTAACTTAGAAACCTTGGATTCTCTCACGATGATGTTATATGATGACATGGAAACACTTATAAGAGGATTTTGCAAGGTGGAATCCATGGTTAAATGAATTAAAGGTTTTAATTGATAATTAGAATCGTTTATAGATTCAAATAGTTGTGATTGTTTAGCTAACAGCCATAATAATATCAAAGTTCAAATTTTCTCACTTTTTTCTAATTTGATTAATTTTAATAACTTTAAGCCTTGATTTATGATCATTAATCATGCAACTAAGCCTAATTACTGTAATTTGGAATAAAGGTTGCTTCAGTGTGTGGGTGTTTAATCCCTTATTCCTAAGTTTTCACATTATTAAGAGATATATTTAGAGTCATTAGATGTGTCACATGTCCATTTGATTAAGTTGAGAGCTTATGGTTAGAAAGCATTTATTGTAGCATTGAATTTTTATTGTTTTGGTGCCCTTTATCTTTGGGATGCCACAAAGTGGTTCTTCAGCAACGTGGCACCACATGGATTTCTTGTTGAGGGAACCAAAGTTTAGGTCACGACACTATTGCATGGCATTAAGGTGCCACTTAAATAGAGGTGAAGATGGCACAACGTGACCTTTGGCTGTTGTGGCGAAGTTTAAATAAAGACAAATGTGTTGTAGTGCCAATTGTGCTAGTTTGTTCTTAGGAGTGTTTTCGAGGATTTTATATAGGGTTTCGATTGTTTCTAAATCTAGAGTCTTTTTAGTGAGATGTTTTGGGAGTGAATTATGCCTTTAGTAGTTTAAATACTCAATTATTATGCAATGGGCTTTAAGTTTAACAATTTATTTGTGATAAAATTATTTGTAAATCAATTTATTTATGACTTTTAAGATTATTTATAAATCAATTAATTGAACCTACTTGATTAATCTATAAGTTAAATGCTTATTAGAACTAAGTGTTACATGATTTCCGTACCATATATTTATATAACAACAATAACAAGAAGCGTTTTCTCACTAGGTCGACTATGTGAATTAAATGATACCATAAAATCTTATTATTAATAATTTTTTAGACAAACCATTCAAATTTAAATCCTTCTTAGTGGTTTCGCTTATAGTTTTTTTTGTCTCCATCTACTTCTAATTATTAGACTACTTTTCATTTGATCTACT
Organism: Erythrophleum ivorense; assembly: GCA_026724425.1. Taxonomy (NCBI): domain Eukaryota; kingdom Viridiplantae; phylum Streptophyta; class Magnoliopsida; order Fabales; family Fabaceae; genus Erythrophleum; species Erythrophleum ivorense. The sequence continues at coordinate 13,959 of JAIUCV010001360.1, read as the reverse complement.
CTCTTTATTGGAGCTTCTATAGGTTTTCTTCATATATGCCTAAACCATTAAGATATGATTCTACAATCTTTCTCACAATAAGCGTGACCTCTACTTTTTTTCTAATACATGTATTTCTAATTCTATCTTATTTGGTGTGTCAACTTGTTTAGTGCAATATTCTCATTTATGTAATATTGAACTTATTCTCTTATTGGCTTTTTATTGTCCAACACTCAATTACATACAATATTGTAGGTCTTATAACTATGTGGTAAAATTTACTCTTAAACTTAAGTGGTACTCTTCTATCACAAATAACACTCGAAATATTCTTCTATTTCATCCATCCTGTTTGAATCCTATGTTTGACATCTTCCTCTATTTTTTCATCATGTTGTATAATAGACTTAAGGTATTTAAATCGTGTGACTTGTGGTATGGTATATTCATAATTTTCACTTCTACGCTAAAATTAGTATGAATCTTGCTAAATTTATATTCCATATACTCTATTTTACTTCTATTTAAACGGATTCTATGTGCTTCCAAAGTTAGTCTTCATATCTCTAACTTCTCATGATTCTCTAACTAAGACTATATCATTTGTAAAAGAGCATACATTGTGGCACTAGCTCTTGGATATGTTCAGTGAGTATATCCAATATTAAAGTAAAAGGATAGAGGCTCAAAGTTAACCTCTGATGCAGACCAATGGTTATTGAAAAATCTTTGGTAAGCTTATCTTTTGTTCTCACACTAGTTGTAATCCTATCATACATATCTTGGATTGCTCAGGTATAAGCAATAGGAACTCTTTTTTTCTCTAGAGCCTTCCATAAAACCTCTCTTAACACTTTATTATATGCCTTCTTTTAATCGATAAATACCATGTATACGTCTTTTTGACTCCTTTGATATTTCTCTATCAATTTTCACAACAAGTATATTGCTTTCATGGTTGATCTTTTTGTATAAAACTGAATTGATTCTTTGTAATGTGAGTTTCTTGCCTTAATCTCCACTTAATTATCTTCTCTTATAACTTCATAATGTGGCTCATGAGGTTAATTCTCTTATAATTTGCATAGTTTTGTATGTCTTTATTATTCTTATAAATAGGGATTAAAGTATTTCTCTTCCACTTATTTGGCATCCTCTTAGATCTCATAATCTTGTTAAACAACTTTGTGAGTTAACTTATACCTTTCACTCATAATTCCTTCCATATTTTAATAGACATATTATCTGGTCTAACTACTCTGCCATTCTCCATCCTCTTTAATGTTTCTTTTACCTCTAACTCTTGAATCTTACAATAAAAGGTATAATTTTTGTCTTCCTCTTTAGTGTCTAGCCTATCTGAATGCAATAAGATCTTGTGTCCTTCATTAAATAGCCTATGAAAATAACCTATCAACCTTTCTTTGATATCTTGTTCTATGACCAAGACTTTTCTTTCTTCATCCTTAATGCATTTCATTTTGTCCATATCTCTTGTCTTTCTTTCTTTGCTTTTAGCTAACCTGTAAATACTTCTTTCTTTAGTTTTAGTACCTAAGGATTGGTATAATCCATCAAGTGTTCTAATTCTCGCTTTGCTTATTGCCTTCTTATTATCTTTCTTAGTTATTTTATACTTTTCCCAATTTTCATCTCTTTTATACAAAGATCACACTTTGTAACACTCCTTTTTAAGTTTAACCTTATCTTACATGCTTACATCCCACCACTAAGTTCTTTATCCTTATGTCCAAAGCTTTTTGATTCACCGAGTATCTCTTTTACCACTTTTTTAATTTCTTTAACAATTTTGTCCTATATATCGTTAACACTTCCTTGTGCCTTTCAAGAACTTTCCCCCAAAATCCTTCTTTGCAAGCTCTTTTCTTTATCCCCCTTCACTTGTTATCATTTGATTCTTAACACTTTATCTTAGACTTTGCTCTTTACTTTCCTCTTAACTTGAACATCCATAACTAAGACTTTATGCTAAGTAGTCAAGCTCTCTCTAGGTATAACTTTGTAGTCGATGGAGAGCTTTTTGTCTGCTTTCCTTAATAGAAAGAAATTAATTTAAGAGCATGTGCTTCTGCTTTTGTACACGACAAGATGCTCCTCACATTTCCTAAAACAAGTATTAGCTATTGTAAAGTTGAACGTTAATGAAAAGTTTATAATAGTTTTTCCCCTTGCATTTACTTCCGCTAAACCATATTCCCAATGTAAACTCTTGTAACCTCTAGATGTACTCTTCATATGACCATTAAGATCTCCTCTTAAAAGAATCTTTTTTCCTAATGGTATTTCTTGAACTAAGCCTTTTAAGTCTTCTCAAAACTTTATCTTGTAGTATTCCTCTAACTCTATTTATGTTGCATAAGTGCTAATAACATTAAAAATTTTCCTTTCTATTATAAACTTTAACACTATGATTCTATCTCCTAACCTTTTTACATTTATCATAACATCTTTTCAATACTTATCTATAATTATACCTACCACATTTTAAAATTTACCCTTGCCGGTGTACTATAGTTTAAAACTTGAGGTGTCTAATTCCTTAGCTTTTTCCCTTACCTATTTAGTTTCTTGTAAGTACATAAAATTAATCCTCCTCTTAATTATAGTATCTATTATTTCTATTAATTTACCTGTAAGTGTACCTATATTCCAAATTCCAAAATGAATTCTACTCTCGTGAATTAGCTTCTTTACTTACATTCATTTACAAAAATGTGAGAACTCTTATTTTTCAATACACCCGGCATCGATGCTCTTGCTCATTTGACATTGTACTTGAACCATACAGCACGTTGCTTCCAGGTAATGACCTAGCATTAACTTTAACACATTGATGATCTATGACATGAAGATCCAACAAAGTTTTACATTGGTTGTTAACTGCTTAACACAATCCTCATCTTTTTCCTAGGCTTAGGACTTACCATATGTTTATATAGACTAATAAAAAAAAATACTTAGCTAACATTGTGAGACTAAGAAGAAGAGCTTGACCACCTTTTTTCTTTCACGCTTAAATTTTTTCATTTTATACCATTAAAGGAGTTTTTTAGATATATATATATATATATATGTATATATGTATGTATGTATAACGAATGTAATTTTCATAAAACGACGAAATGGGCTGTATAAAAGCAAATCCTTTGAAATGAGTTAGATAATGTCCCAAAAAATTTGGGTAGACTCCCAGGCTCCTAAAAATAATAATTCTAGACTCAGACAGAAAGAAAAATAGAGTTAAGACAATGAAACAAATCGTGATGAAAACTAACAAAACATAATGACATTTTTGTTCATAAGTGCAACTTTTGGAAAAACATTCAGGAGGGTATTTTTAATGGGAAATTTGACTTGCCCAAAGTTCTCAGAGGTCCCAAAAACCACAGAAAGCCCCAAGATTGGTAAAACCCCTTCGGTGTACGTTTTCTAATGATAATGAGCTTGAACATTGACAAATTCGTTCAGGAAGGTTTTAGCTCCAATTTGAGTGATTCCAAAGGCATTTTGTTACATTGGGAACCTAAATTTTATAATGGAAAAAATGGTTCTAAAAAAGGAGCTAAAATAAAGCCGAAACAAAATTGCCATTACGGAACAACGAAATTAGAATTTTTGAAAAAGTGTGTTTCTTGAATGTTCCATAAGTTTCTTGTCTCTTCTCCCTCTCATGTAGCACGACTTTTCTCTGCCCAAAATACAGAAATTGACTAGATTCTTGAGGAGCACCAAGAGAGGAAGAAAAGGAGGAGAAAAATCAAAGAAAAGGTAAGGAAATCTAAGGAATTTTATACTCCATCTTCTTCCAATCTTGCTCCTCACCTTTCATGCTTTCTTTTTATGGTTTAGTTGAGATTTTAGGTTCTGTTTCGAACCCAGAACACAAGGGGAGAGTTTGAATTAATTGAGAGGAGGCCAACCAAGGAGAAAAGCTCTTGAAACTAAGTTGGAATCCAAGGTAATTCATGCTTTAAATTGCTTCTTCTCTTTGCTTCCTCTTGCTTTGAGTTTCGGCCAACTTAAGGAGGAGTAGGAGGGGTTGGAATTTGGGCAAAATCAAGGGAGAATCTTAAAAAAAAGAGTGTGAGGATTGAGATTATGCAAAGAAATTCTAAGAAAAACCAATAGAAATCAAGATGGAAAAGTGTAGGCTTCTTTAGGGTTTTATGAAATATAATTTTGTGTGAGTAATTCTTTGGCTATTTGAGTGTTCCCTTGAGCTCCTAAGACTCTTAGAAAGCCTCCCAAGTGGCTCTCCCATCAAGGCAAAATTTGAAACTCTAAGAACTCCATTATTACCTATAGGTTCGGCCAAACTAGGATGGATAGGGTAGAGGATATTTTAATTTGTTCTAACCTTGGTTTGGGACTTTATATAATGTTAGAAGATGGGAGAAACCATTGAGAAAAATTTAGGAGCCATGGATTGGGAGATGGCACAATGGTGTCCATAATAGTGCTTTGTGAAGCAACTTGATTCTAAGCTTGTGCAAACAATTGTGTAAGGGCTCCAAGGACTTTGAATGAGGCCAAGAGGCCTAGAAATGGAAAGAGATGGAAGCCTAAAGCTTAAATTGTAAAGGTTGCTTCAATAGGCCATTTATGGAACCATTATGCCACTTATGGGACCAAGTGTGTGTTCAAGAGTGAGTTTAATGTCTTGGCTTGCTTCAAGTATCTAATTATGTGTTGTTTATGGTGTTTAGGCCAAGAGAACAGCAACCCACCTAGGTGTGTTTGTAAGGCTGAAAAGAGGGAAAGACAAGACAAATGAAGTTTGCATAAATTCAAGGTAGCTTTCCACCTCATTCTCTTTGCATTCTTATGTGCATATGTATGTCTTTGTATACCTATGTGTGCTCTTGTGATTTGAGAACATGCCACTTGATGTCTTGAGATTGCATTGATACCAATGTGTTTTTTTGAATGCTATTGATGGTAAAAATGACTCATAAGAGTGAGGTGATGCTAAAAATCCCTTAATGTGGGTGAGGAAGTGCCAAAAGTCTCGAAGTATGGGTGAGACTAGGGCCAAAGTCTCTTGGATGGGTGAGGCTAAGTCAAAAGTCCTTAGGCCAAGAGTGAGGCATATCTAAAAGTTATAGAAATGAGGTGAGGCAAAACCAAAAGTCCCTAGAGCTTTTTGATGACATGATTGTGAAAGTATGGCATGAGAATCTTAAAATTGTGCATTCATGATTCAAGTAGCTTGTTTACTTGTACACTTGATGTATATATGCCTTGAATGTGTGTGTAAATAGGTGTGTGAGCTATTGAGATTCCAAAAATCTCACCCCCTTCCTCTTTTCCTCTTGAAATGTCTAGGTGGTACCCAAAGTCAAGAAAAAGCAAGCCAAGAGTCTTGAAAAGCCATACTTGTTCCTTATGTAGTTCTAATTGTAATTAAATGTCAAAGTTACTTTGTACATATTATTTTTGTAATGTAAGACTATGAACAATTGCAATATGATGTATAAATCTTGTATGGACCACATGTGGCATGAAATTAATATAAATGTGGATCTTGGTACCTTGATGGCTTATAGTTACATGTGTATTCTTAGATGTGGGATGGTCAAATTAAGATGCATGGGGTTTGGGACCACTTTGGTAGTTCACAAAAGTCATATTCATATTTTTAAACTTGTTAAAGAGGTGCCAAACATTAAAAGAGGCCATTTAGACAGATTTGGTATCTCATATTGAGCAAAAATGGCCATTTTGGTGAGCTATGTCACTATCTGTCCAAATGAGATCTTCTTAGCCTAAAATTTGCATGCATCTAGAGTTTGTTGAGAGATTTTTGGAAAGTTAAAGTGGGTATTATTTAGAGGTCTACAGAATATTTGGTGAATTTTTGAAATTGACTGAAAATTCAAAATTTGCCATAGGTATTATTCATCTAGTCCGAAATTTGTTCTCTATCATTCATGGGGTAAATGATGTCCAATTGCTATGAAATTTTATAAGGAGAAACTAAACCTTCTCAATGACTTGTGCCAACTAGAAGCATCTCATTTGGATGTCTAAAGAGGGAGATATGAATTTTTGAAATTGTTATTCTATTCCAAGTGCACCTCCAAATCTGTGTTACTGTTTGATTAATTTTCTGGGTCTGAATGCTCTTGGATTGGTCTACAACTATTTTTCTCCTCTAGTTAACATATGTATCTTTCCAAATTGTTATAGATTGCATGGATTGGATTTTTGTGGGATTAATTATGAATTTCTAAAGTTTTATATTAGTAAGCTATATCATATTTCTGAACAGCTTGACCTCCCTGTTTTTTCTATTGCCAAACGTGGTCTAGATGATAATTTTATGGTTGGGAATATTTTTAATGCAAAGTTGACATCCAGAGCTTTCCAGAAAGTTATGGTTTGTATGATTTTAATTTTTTTATATTTAGTTATGATTTTTTAAAATTGTCCCTGAAATCTGTCACTGTACAGTCGATAAGAATGAAGGGAATTTTGGGATTTTTGACTCTTGATCCGTGGTTTGTGCTAAGTTTTGAGAATGTTATGATTTGTATGAATGAAAAATAATTATAGAATATTGTTGGTGAGTTCATAGGGTTCCAGAGATGTGAAATAAAAAATTTACCCACTACGTAACTAATTCATTATTTTAATGTATTTTTGTGGGATTTCTTTGATGAATTGTGCAATCCCACTTGCAAGAAGGGGATTAATGTTAGAAATAATATAGTATTACAGTATGTATATATATGAATAAAAGAGTAAGGCCAAAAAAAGTAAAGGAGTTTTTAAAATAAGTTACTTAGTGTATATAATAATTACAAATTATATTAAATGTTTTTCAAAATTTTTTTTGATCAAATACAATTATTGATTTTTTTTGTACAAAAAATTAATAAAAAAATTAGAGTGAATTAGTTAGCAAGTGAGTTAAGGCAACAAAGGATGAAGGGAAGGAGGGAGGGTCTTTAGACTTTGGATCCCTTGTAATAGGATAAAGGTATAATAAAGTCATTTTGGCTTTTTATTAGGCTAAAAAATAATATTAGGTATACAACAAATATAATTGAGAAGATAAAAATTTTAACAAGAGAAATTAATATTTTAAAAAATTTTAACTATATAATACAATTAAAATTTTTAAAATATATTTTTTCTCATAGTTAAAACTTTTATCCTTCTAATTATAATTTTTAAATATCTTACATTACTTTTTAAACTCTTAAAAAAAGGCCAAAATAACATTACGACATGCAATAAATCCTATTATTGCATAAGATCTCATGACATGGTGCTCTCGCATTTGGATTCCCTCATTTTGAAGTGGAGACTTGACACCTTCATTTTTAGTCTATCTAGGTCGTTCAATCAATCTAGTGGAAGAGAAGCAGCCACATCACAACTAATTGATTTTATTTTATTCTTTTAGATTAAACTAAGCCAAATCTCATCCATCCTTGTGATCATGCAAAAATGAAGCTTCCACGTCATTCCCTTCATCCTCCATTTTCACATTTTGGAAGGTCTAAAAAATGAGTATGAAATTCAAAGTACAAATCACCTTAGACACCTAAAAACTTTCTAGCTCCATCCACTATAAAGCATGTTCATCTATTAAATTTTCAATTTTAAAAATTGTTACTTCACCCATATCTCATCAAGTCATCTGTAAAGTATGTTCCATTACATGATGACATAAAAAAAAAAGGCCTTTTTCTATTCATTCCTTTTGAACAAGATACACATAAAGAATTTATTACAATAAAAATATGCTTGATTTCTATTACATCCATAGTAATAAGATTACAATGAGATTAGAAATTCTCGAAAAATCATTCTTATTTGAAAATCTAAGAAGTAAGTAACAAGCTATTGAGCTACAAGATAGCTTTAGCTACATAATCTAATCTTGTTCTATTTCTTAAAAAGAATTAAGAAAACAAACTAAGCTTGAGTCCTTTGTAGCCACCTTTCCCATTTAATTTTACAACATCGCTTGAATCCCTCTTTGGAGAAACTTCCATGGATTTGGCGAAAGAACTTGAAAGATCAACATAAAGATCTACCACACTTCTAATATTATTATTAGGCTCTTTGATCAAACCCACCTTCCAAAACATTGAAGTAGATTGGCAGAAAAGCTCAAAGTACAGATTAGTATATTGGTTTTGTGATCTTCCAAAATGTAAAAATGGAGGTTAGAGGGCTTCACTCATGAAACACAATGCTCATATTGATGAGTGATGTGAAAACTTCATTTTTGTAAGATGAAAGGGATGGTTGAGATTTGGCTTGGTTTAATCTTAAAAAAAATAAAAATAATTTGTTGCAACGTGGTTGCTTTTCCTTCGCTGAATTGATTGAATAACTTATATAGGCTAAAACTGAGGGTGTCATGTTCCCGCCCCAAAATGGGAGGATCCAAATGTGGTGTTCTCATTAGGGATGCACACCAAGCCTGCACACCAAGCCTGGAGGTCTGGTGTGGTTGGTCCTTTCTAGATAAATTGGATCAGGTTAGACTAGACGCAAAAAAAAAAGTTGGATTGAGCCACAAAACCTTATTTAGCCTAGTCTGGCATGAAATTTAAATTAAAAAATTAAAAATATTTTTATAAGGGTTTATATAAAAATTTTAATTTTTTAGGGGTGAAATGTAATTATATAAAAATTTATATAAAAATATTTTTTTTAGAATCATTTAATAATTTTTATAATAAACTTTTTTTAAAAAAAAGATGAGCCACCTATCAAGTACTAAACCGGATTAAGTCACGTTCAAGTAATGAATTTCAATTTTTAAACTTATTTAAAGTTGGGTTAGGTGCTAGTTAGGCCACAGCCCAGTCCAACTCATGTTTGCTCCTAGTTCTCAATGTACAACAATTGAGGAGGTGTATCCAATTTATTTTACTTTATTTTTTAGGTAATTAAAAATTTTAATTGAAAAATAAAATTATAATTGTAAAGTCAAAAATTTTAATTATAAGAAAAAATTATATTTTAAAATTTTAATTGTACAGTTAAAATTTTTTAAATATAATTTTTTTATAGTTAAAATTTTTAATCCTATATTTATAATTTTCATTTATAATTAAATTTTTTAGTTTCTCAAAAGAATAAATGAATAAAAATAAAAAAAAAGAATCATTGAATGCATCCCTCATTCAAGATTGCTGGCAATCCATCCTTGTGCCGTCGGCCAAACTCACTAAATCATGGAAGAGAAGGTGATGAACGTATATAAATTATCCATACTTAAAACACAAAATCGTATTTTATTCCGTACGCGGCGAACATTATATCTCATGTGACAGAATATTTTAAATTATATTTAATATTATATATTTTATTATGTGACACTGTTTATATTATATTATATTTTGTATCTTTGTCAACATTTTCCGTTGAAGAGAAAGTATGACAGAAAGAGTAAGCGCTTTAATTATTCTAGTTTTATACCATGTTTAACATTTTACCCACAAAACTCATTTTGTAATAACATGTATTAATGAATAAATTAATAATTTAGTCCCTGGATTTATATATTCACTTAACTTTAGTTCTTAAGTTTTTCGTAATACATAAGTTAATTTTAAAAAATATACGATTTATTTATATTAATTCTTTTGTCAAGTGTTCCATTGTTAATATTCAAAAATTTGTTATCTGTGTCATTTTCAAGGCAATGAATTTCTCTCAGCTCATAGCCACAAATTAAAGCAAGGGAATGATGGATATATCTTAAATTTACTCAATTTAGTTTGTTTAGATGTGGGGTAAGATTCTAGAGTTTCATATACTCTATGTAAAACAGCAAGTTTCACTTAATTACTCAATATTTACTGACCATGTAAACTTTAATATGCCAAAAAAATCGATAGACGGAAGCATTATTTGGACGACGGACATGAAACACTTGACAAAATGATTAATTTGGAATGAGTTAGATATTTTTTAAGATTAAGTTGTGTATTCCAAAAAATTTGAAAACTAAGGGAGTCTATAAATTTAGAGACTAATTTATTAGTATAGTCTTAATTAATTAATTTTAAAGTTAAACTTATATTTATGCGGGAAATATTGAATGGGTATTGCAGTTTGCATGGAATGAGGTCATTGATGATTTCGGAGGTACCAAAAACATCTAGAAGGGGCCTTAGTGACGCTAACAAGTTTTGAATGGTAGCTTCAACGCATAACGAAACGTTGGTAAAGGCAAGGCATGCGGATCGAGTGATATTGGGTTTCTTATGATATTAGCTGCAATCAATTAAAATGGCAAACCTCTTTCAAAGCGAAGACCATGGCTAAGTAGCTGGCTTACTTATGAAAAGGATAGGAGTGGATTTCGTCTTTCTAGGGATCCTTTCATCCTATAAGTGAGTAACAGACGTCCAAGCCTAACTCGCTTTCTTTTTTAAGTTATTATGGCGTAGCTTGCTGAAAAGAGCACAAGTTTAATTTTAGAGCACACGTTTAATTGACAGATAATTTTATGATTTCGAAAATATTATCTCTTTTTTAGTTACAAGATAATTAATTATTAAATATAAAATAATATTTTATTTATTTTAATAAATTTATCATCACAATTATACTTATTAATTATATACAGGTTAAATTAATTTTTTTAAGAGTTATAAATAAATAAATAAATAAATATTTTAAATAATTATTTAATAAAATATTAATTCAGTGCATCGTAACTAAAAAAATATAATATTCTCCACAACATAACATCTCCATTCTTCTTCTTCTTCTTCTTTTTTTGTTCCTCTTTTTAGCTGAAAAGAACTTGACATCTTCGTTCTTTTTTAATTTGGCAAAACTTTTCGTTACAATGGGCCATGCACATATTGCGCGATTAGAAAAAAAATAAAATGGAAGATGCTTGTCTACCTGGAGATGCAAGCCTTTTTCTTTAGGTTGGTCCTCTGAGTTCAACGTTTCTTCATCCTTATTTAGTCCATCCCCTTCGTATGTTGTTCGAACAACTTCCCCAGAGAAACCAACCCAAAATATGGACAAGAAGGAGGCGATAGTTCTCTACCCAATCGCTGCCAGAGGCCATCTAGTCGCCATGGTAGAGTTTGCCAAGTTCATACTCGCTCACCACCATCTTCAACCTCCTCTTTCCATTCACATCCTCACCACCTCCGCACCCTACGACACCGACTCCATTTCCAACTACATAGTCACTGTCTCCTCTTCCATCAATCCTTCCATCATCTTCCATAGCCTCCCTCCCATTTCTCTTCCTCCCACCTTACTCTCATCCATGTCCAACCATGAAACCCTCATGTTCGAGGTTCTTCGCCTCAACAACCCCAATCTCCACCATGCCCTGGTTTCCATCTCCAAAACCTACACCATTCACGCCATCATCGCACACTTGTTCTGCGTTGAAGCTCTCTCTCTTTCTTCCAAACTCCACATCCCTGCTTACTGCTTTTTTACCTGCTCCGCCGCGTCCCTCGCCTCCTTCCTCTGCTTTCCGACCATCCACCGCACCGCCGACAAGAGCTTTAAAGAACTCAATACCAATCTAAACATCCCCGGCGTTCCACCGATGCCTAGCAGGGACATGCCTAAACCATTGCTTGAACGCAATGATTCTGCCTATCAAAGCTTCCTAAATTGCTCTGTTCTCGCCCCCAAAACAGCTGGCATCATAGTGAACACATTCGAAGCTCTGGAACAAGTGTCTCAGAGCAATTTTCGATGGGCTTTGCGTACCGGACAGTCCAACGGCCCCCATTTACACCGTCGGTCCTTTGATTGTATATGATAAAGAAAAAGCCACTAGGCACGAGTGTTTAAGGTGGCTAGCTTCGCAGCCAGAGAGAACCGTTGTGTTTTTGTGTTTTGGGAGTTTGGGCGTGCTTTCCAAAACGCAATTACATCAAATAGCTTGCGGGTTAGAGAGAAGTGGGCAAAAATTCTTGTGGGTAGTGCGGAAATCACCGTCGGAGAAAATCAATAATCTCGCAGCGTCGTCGTCGGAGGATCCCGATCTGGATTTGTTGCTGCCGGAGGGCTTCTTGGATCGCACCCGCGACAGGGGGATGGTGGTGAAGAAGTGGGCCCCACAGGTGGCGGTGCTGAAACATGGGTCGGTGGGCGGGTTCGTGACCCATTGTGGGTGGAACTCGGTGCTGGAGGCGGTGGTCGCGGGAGTGCCGATGGTGGCTTGGCCGCTGTACGCCGAGCAGAGGTTCAACAGGGTGGTGATGGTGGAGGAGATGAAGTGTGCGTTGTGGATGCATGAGTCGTCAGAGGAGGAGGGTGGGTTAGTGACGGCGGCGGAAGTGGAGGAGCGAGTGAGAGAGTTGATGGAATCAGAGAGAGGTGAGTTGGTTGGGAAGCGAGTTGGGATTGCAAAGGATGAAGCAGAGGCTGCGTAAAGGGAGGGAGGATCTTCTCGGGTTGCATTAGCCAAACTCATTGAATCATGGAAGAATTAGGATGCTAAGGTTACATTAGAGAATCTAAATGCCATGGAAGGAAAGCTGAGAAGGTGGACTGTTGCGTTTTCATGTTGTCTTTAACACCCAAAAAAACACTTTGTATATCAACAAACTTTAAAGCTAAATTTGTACTAATGTTATAAATATTGAAATATTTAATGGTTATTATAGTTTACTTGGAGTGGGATGATTGATGATTTCGTAGGTATCAGAAAACATCTAAAAAAATCTATTAAAAAGAAAATCAAGACAGTGGAGCTTAGTGGGACTAAGAAAAGACAAAGCTAGTGATATTATGAGTCCCAAATCTCTGCAGCGAAAAGACTGTGCATCTTCTCTGATACAAGTTAAACACTCCATTTAAATAATTTGGAGAAGACCGTTCATAAAATTCTGACCATCTATTTTGTTTTAAGTAAAAAAATATCATCTTTCTCCCACAACACTGTTTCTCCTTTGAAGCATATTGATCAAGTGTCCTTCGAGCGCAAGAAAATTCTCTAGAGACTGTGGGACGTCTCAAGCACGATTTTTATGGGGTTTTTTTTATTCGAATAGGTGTAAAATTGGTGGACAATGATTGTTATGTGATAAAAAATGCATCCTTTTTAGTTTTTATAAATTGTTTAGTTTTTGGTAAAAGGGTTGAAGTTTAATTTTTAAGATTTTGCTACTGTTCGGTTAATTTTCTAATATTGGATTTATGTTTTTTGTTTGCATTTTCACCTAAGTCATTTATTTTGACTACTATATCTATTGTGTATATTTTTACAAAAGATTTGTTACGTAAAAAAATATTTTAATACATAAATTGTTAACAGAAGTTTGTTGCTTGCGATTTTTTTTATACTGATTTTGTATTAGCTTTGTGAATCTACAAGTCTATATTTATTCCATTAAACCACTCACAAAAGCAAAAAAGAAATATGGCCTTTATGAATATGTCATTTTTTTAGCATAAGATAATCCAACAATGATTTTGTTATTTGTATTTTTTTTATTATGATTGATTCTGTATTGGTCTTTTTTTATTTGTAGACTTAAATGTGATGGATACAGATTTAACACTTAGATTGAGTCTTGAGTTTGAATGTTTAGAGTAAGCTTGGCAATTTTGGACCGATTATGGTGGTAGAATGGGATTTGGTGTCAGAAAACATAATTTCAACGAGATAGCAAAGATGAATCCATTACTTGTTATAGATATGTTTGTTGTAAGCAAGGTGTACGAAGATCAAACAAAAGAGATTATAAAATTGCTCATCCTCGTCCAGAGACCAGAACAAGGTGCCAAGCAAAGATGACAGTTAAAAAAGTGAATGGAAAGTATAGAATTAGCGAGTTTGTCAATGAGCACAATCAACCATTACATCTCCCAGAATCGGTGCATCTTCAAGCATCCCAATGGAAAATAAATGAGGTTCAAGCGTATGAACTTGAAATGGCGAAAGATGCTAGGCTACAACCAAAAGCATCATTTGATCTAATGAGTAGACGTGCAGGA
>JAIUCV010001359.1:0-109138 GCA_026724425.1 Erythrophleum ivorense | reverse complement strand
GGAAGCTCACTTTGTTCTAAGACACAATTATAGTTCCATAAAGGATCTAATGAAGCAACTATGAGGATTCATAATGTAACACCATAATGACTTAACTCCAACTAATCTCCCTCTAGGCTTGATTCCATATAATTTCCAAAGAATAAGTATAAACCGTGGCATTTTCATGCTATAAAACGGGGTTCAAATGCTCATAATTTGTCCCGTGGGTCCCGTGAACCCGTCAATCACATACTCCATGAAAACTCCATTTATAAAACTCATACATAGCATCAAACAACCCATAAACCATGGATATGAAGCCAAGAACCAAAAAAATGCAATTTCTCAAATGAGTCTAAAAGTCAGATTTTTGGCTTTAAATTTGAAAAATCATAACTAATTCTAGAAAAATGAAAATCAAGCAAACCATAGCTCTCTAGAAATATCTGGATGTTAAATTCACACTAAAAATAATGCCAAACCACAATCTCAGTGTTTGGACCATGTTTGACATTGAAAAAGAGACAAAGGTCCAGCTGTCCCTGGTATTGGTACAGCTTGCTGTCATGAATTTCAAAAATTCGTATCTAATTCCAAAAAAATCCAATTTGGTAAAACTATACCAATTTGGAAAGCTACAGATGTTAAATAGAGGAAAGAAATAAGTTCAAATCATTTTAGTAGCCCTTGGACCTTGAAAACTAATAGAACATTAATGAAGGTCGGATGGCTTCCCTGATGCTGACACAGAACTTCATAAAGTTCTTTCTCCTTCTATAGACCTCTGATTGAGGTGTTTCTAGTTTTTATAGGTCACTGTGGATATCTAGTTTATGCCCATAAAATTTCATGACAATTGGACACCGTTTGGTCCATGAATGACATAGATTCATTTTCGGACCTAGTTGCACAGTACAATAACCAAAACCAGAAAATTTTCCAACTTCAACAATTCAGCAAATATTTCCTAGACCTCCAAATATTACCCACTTTAGCTTTTTGGGAAGCTCTCAATATACTCTAGAGGCATGCCAAATTTCATATCATGAAGAGCTCATTTGGTTATACTTTGACGGAGCTCACAAATTTGGTGGTTTTGGCACCTAAAATGGTTCAAAGTGGGTCCAAATGGCCTCCTACATATTCTAGCATCTCTTGGGCAAGTTTTAAAATATAAACATAGCATATATGAAATACCCAAGTGATCCAAATCATCATACATTTCAAATTTACTATGCTATGGGCCAAAATGCACTATTACGTATAAGCCATAAAAGGGCTAAATTCCACATTTCCATTGTTTTGGCTCTCTACATAGTTCTACATCATTCATACATACTTTTACACTTGCTCGAATATTTACATCTCAAAAATAATAGGTGCATATTCATTTTGGCACCTTATTACATCAAAAGAACTAAAATAGCTACACAACTCCCTAAGCATGCTCAATTGGCTCCTTGGTGTGCACTTGGTTCTCCTTGAACTTTACCTAACATGTTAAGATGGGAGAGGGAAGGGGGTGAAATTCAGGGAATCTCAATAGCTCATACTCATTCAAGGAAGCAATTAAGGTATATAAATAAGTCAAAGCATACAACCATTCATAATTACACAACACATGCTTTTCATGCCATGCATATCATATCAATGCCAAGGATAAGCTCTAGGGACTTTTGGTCTAGCCTCACCCAAGTTTTTGGGACTTTCGGATTGGTGTCACCCTTGGTTTAGGGACTTTTGGTTTCACCTCACCCGTCTCAAGGGACTCTCGGTACTACCTCACTTGAGCAATTTTCACAACTCAAAACACAAGCATATTGGTACCAATGTATCAAGGTAATATCAAATGGCATGTCTCACAATACAAACACATACACAAGCATACAATGACTATTACACATCCAAGAATGCAACAAGAAATAGTGGAGAGCTACCTTATCGGCTAACACAAGCCTTCCCTTTCAATTTCTCTTCTCCCTTCTTGGTTTCACAATCACAACTAGATGAAGTTGCTTCTCTTGAGCCTAGACACAACAAAGAGCATGGAATTACTCTTTCATCAACAATTAGTCACAGAGCTAGGGGTTTCTTTAAAGCAAACCCTACAAAGTATAAGAAACTAGGGGTTCTCTGTCTAGAATTTCACTAACTCTCCTTCCTCTCTCAAGCTCTTAAGAAAGAAAGCAAAGAAGAAGAAGTGAAGATACATGAGTTTCTTGCTCATTCTTGACTAGAACAGAGCTTTCTTACTCAACAACCCATGGAAAGGAAACTTAGAAGGAGAAGAATAAAATCAAGAAGAAGAAGCATGAAGAGCTTTAAAGATTCTTACCTTTCTTCCTTAGCTTTCCTTCCTTCTCTTTTAATTTCTCCTAGTTTCCCTCTCTCTCTCAAGCCTTTTTTCTATGCTTGAACGAAGCTTAGGTCGGTTAAAGGGAAAAGAATGGATCTGGACATTTTAAGAAGTCAAATTATCTTTTTTCACGCTTTTCTGGACTAACTCTGGTTATAGCAAAACATAACCCTTGCTACGGCGAGCACGTATCAGTCCCAAACCCCTGCTTTCGCTACGGCACGCGCTACGGCAAGCAGCTCCCTGGTTTTTATATGGGATGCCCGTACTCACTATAGCTAGAAGCATTTTCACTATAGCGAAAAGGCACTCTCACTATAGATAGACCCTTTCTCGCTATAGCGAACAGGTACATTTGCTATAACTAGGCCATTTCTCGCTATAGCTAGCAGACTTAGAAAATTTTCAGGACTTCGAAAATTTTCAGCTTCCTTTTTTTTATTTTCTTTTTTTTTTCTTTTCTTTTCTTTTCTCCATTGTTACACATAATCTTGGCTCTATTTCCTCCTTCAATCTATGCCTCTTGAATCCATTGAGACTCCTTGGAGTAATCACAAATTCATTTTAAGGAGCCTACCTATAAGTTGCTTATTTATGTCTCATTATGGAACCTACACCTCCTTCTCACAAGATATGGTTTCTAAATTTATTCCAAGGCTTCCTTTGGTGTTCTTTTATCATACTTAGTCCCAATTTAGCCTTAGAAAAATTTAAAACACTCCATAGGTCTATAAATCATGCTTGGCTGAGATTGGAGCATCCTTAGTGCACCCATGAGTTTTCTACATTTTCTTAAAGGGAATGGCACTTGGGAGGCTTCCTAGATATCATGAGAGCTCATATATACTCTTAGATAACTTAAATTCTCACTAGGAAACTCTATAAATGTCAAGGTGCAAGCGAATCCCTAATCTTTGTAACTTTGTTTCTAATGTATCTTGATTGAATTTCTTTGCATAATCTTGCTCCTCACACTTCAAAACCTATATTTTTTCCTTGGTTAGGTCAGAATTTATCCTCCCTTAGCTAGGCCTATGTTTGGCCGAACCACCTCTCAAGAAAAACAATAAGGAATTGCAATGAAAGCTAGGAGAATTACCTTATTTCTAGGCTTGTTTCAAGGGCTCTTTCACTTGGTATAGTCCTCTCCTTCAAATTCTAATCTTCTCCCTTTGAACCAGACCCAAAATAACCCCATATAAGTCACCAAAACCATAGAAAAAAAGAAGAGAGGGAGAAGAACAAAGCTTGTGAAGGAAGAACCATGAAATTTTACATTTTTTTTTACCTTTTCTTGAATTTTTCTTCCTCTTCTTCCTCCCTCTTGGTGCATGCTTTGGGGCAGAGCTCTACTCTAGTTTAGGCAGCAACTAAGTTGGTTTAAAATGGGAGATGAGTGGGATGCCACTTATAAGAAACAATGGTCTTAAAATTGTTTATTTAAAATTCTATTTACGTCCCTTTTCTTTGCCTTTTTGTTTTACACTCATTTCAACTCCTTTTTTAGAACTATCTTTTCTATCATAAAATTTAGGTTTTCTAACTTATAAAATGCCTTTAGAATCACTCAATTTGGATCTAAACTTTTTCCAAATGAATCGATTAAAGTTCGGGTCAACCGATATTGTAAAACGTCAACCGAAAGGGTTTTAATTATTTTGAGAGTTCCTATAGATTTTAGGGCCTCTGAAAATTTTGGAAAACTCATTTTTCTCGTTTAAAAATCCCTCCTTTGAGTTTTCTAAAAAATGTTCAAAATTACGAAAATGCCATTATACTTTTAGCAATTTTATTGAACCACTTTGGCTTTGATTCTTAGGTAACTCAAACCTCAAATCCTCATTTTCTTTTATTTAAAATTTTATCCTAATTTTATTTGGTATTAAATCATTCATTTCAGGATACTTACTTTTATATTTGGTAAGTTTCGGGCATTTACGGAAAAACCAGATGTTACATTATCCTCATCTTCATCATTACCCCTCATAAGTATTTTACTATTATTTGTTCTTCAGCCTAAGGCACAATCTTTAGTATGTAATTTAAAGCCATTTACTATAAATACTGAGTAATTGTGAACCACTTTGAGTGGCCCAGCTACTAAACTCAAAAGGTCATCACTAGCCTCACCTGATGTGCCTAACTTTGCAACCTATAGTAAAAGACAATCACTTATCACCATTAATAGATTATGTTATGACCAAAACTTATCATACAATTCTTACATCCTAGCTCATTGTTTAGAAATTGACCTATTCATGAAACCATTTTAGGAACTCTTTAACCATTGATCCATGCATTTCCATCTACTTCTTATGCTTCTTGCAATGAATGATGTAGTTAAGGCAATAAATTCTTCAAGAAGTTATTGTTTGGAAGGAGTTACCAAGCTTCATAAGTGTACTCTATGAATGGCCAAGCCTCCTCCTCAAAATTATAGAGCACATGCATATAGGCTTGATTGAACTCCACACCAAATAGAAATCTTGATTTGTAACCTCTTTGGGCTTGTCTAATTTTATTGAACATAGATGTCTCATCCTTTCTCATAGGTCTATCATCATTCCTAAAAGGGCTATTGAACTTGGTGGGAATGTCTTTCAAGTAACGAGAGCAAAAGATAAGATATTCATATGCCAAATACCCCTCTGTAATTAAATCTTTTGGTCGAGCCTAGTTGCGAACATATGTTTTCAGTGTCTGTAAATATCTAAATATGTAAGAGGATTTGAATGAAGAATCTAGTATAGAGTATTAATGAAATTTATGAAAAGGGATATATAATGTAGTAAGTTACCTCTTGATGGGGTATATCTACTTATATTATATAGGCTTACTGAACTTTGCCTCTCTT
Source organism: Erythrophleum ivorense (assembly GCA_026724425.1). Classification (NCBI taxonomy): domain Eukaryota; kingdom Viridiplantae; phylum Streptophyta; class Magnoliopsida; order Fabales; family Fabaceae; genus Erythrophleum; species Erythrophleum ivorense. The sequence goes on along the minus strand of JAIUCV010001359.1, from coordinate 103,946 downwards.
GCCAAATAGATAGGCAAGTGGATCATGATATCAAAGAAGGCCAGTGGGAATACCATTTCCAATTTGCATAACATGCTTGTAATTTAGGATTCAAGTTGATCAAGAGCTTTGGTTGTTAGGCACTTTAAACACATTCTTGAAGAATTTACCTAACTTTAATATAGGTTTAGATACCTCATTAGGCAACAAGCCATGTAATGCTATAGGTAATATATCTTGCAATAAAATATAGTGGTTGTGACACTTCAATCCATAGATTTTTCACTCATGAACATTGACACATCAAGAAATGTTTGAGTAGAAGGCATCAGGCACTTTTAAAGTAGCTAGGAGGTTACAAACTTTCAACTTCTCTTATAGGAACAATGCTAAGCAAGCAACTAAAATAAGAACTTCATTGCCTTCTTCTATCGGGTGTAATTCTGACGTAATTCCTATGTCAACCAAGTCATATCGACTCTTTACTGTTTCCTTTGTCCTTCCAACCAACCCCATTATGGTTAACATTATGTTATCCAAAACATTTCTCTCAATGTGCATGACATTAAGGTTGTGTTGAATCAGAATTGTTTTCCAATAAGGCAAGTAGAAGAAAATGCTTTTCTTCCTCCAATTTAATGCATTCATGACATGGTCCCGCTTTCACTTTTGACCTTTCCCTAAAGTCACATTACCCAATGCTCATAATAAATAAAGTACCTCATCACTAGTTAAAGGAAAGTGCACAACTCTATGTTCAACTTTCCCATCAAATACCTTTTGATTTTGCCCCATGAATGATTGGTTTACAGGAAGCGATGATGGCCCAAGTAGCACAACTTATTTCATAACAAAATAGAATATGTGACTTTGTGATAATAGGGGCATGCAAGCTTTCCTTTCATAGACCATCCTGATACATTCCCATATGCTAAGAAGTCATTAATTGTCCACAATGAAGTTACATGCAACCTAAAATTAAATTTCTTATAGGCATCATATATCTCTACTTCTTGCTCCTATAATTCAAGCAACACCTTAATCATAGGTTGAAAGTATACATCTATGTTATCACTTAGACTTTTGGGACCTGGAATTAGAAGTGTCATCATAAAGCATGGGTGCTTCATGCATTGCCATGGCAACAAATTATCTAGAACCAACACAACTGGCTAAATATTATAATTAGTACTCATATTTCCTCGAGGCTGGAACCTATCACTTGTTAGACTCAATTAAACATTTCTTGGATCACCAAAAAATTTTGAATGTTGTTGGTCAAACAATTTCCAAGCAATAGAGTTGATTGGATGCCGCAAAACACCATTGTCAATGTGTTCTTCATTGTGTCACCTTATCTCCTTAGCTGTGTGGTGAGACATGTATAACCTTTGTAGCTTTGGCTTTATAGGGAAATGTTGTAACACTTTAAGAGATACTTTCTTTCCTTTATGACTATTTGACCTCTATCAAGACATATTGCACTTAGGACATGATTAAGCATTGGCGTGCTTTCGTTAATATAAGATGTAGTCACTCTCACATGCATCAATCTTGGTGTAATCCAATCCTAACTTCTAAATAACCTTCTTCACTTCATAGTAGGAGTTAGGTATTAGTGCCCTCTTTAGAAGAACATCTTTAAATAAGCTTAACAACGAATTCATGGATTTGTTGCTCTAATGCTTAAGCCGCTTAAGGTAGAGTAGCCAAACTATAAAAGAAAGCTTCAAAACTTTGTTACAACCTAGATAGAGGTCAATTTAAGCATCGTACAAGTTAAAGAATTGTCTCTCCTGCCCATTAGGTGGCTTATGGTTCTCTGACCCGTGGCTCCCCTCATTTGAACCTGTAAAACCGTACGTATCATGAAGCATCCCAACAATGTCATCTTCTTCACCAGTATCATCACCTACCTCACCATTATCCTAATGCAATGGATTGTAAGCACTAGGACAAACTTCTCCATGTGAGTCCCATACTTTATAACTTGAGTTGAAACTCTTCCTTAATAGATATGCCCTTGCATCAGTTTGAGTCTTCCATTCTATAGTCCTATACCGCTTGCATGGGCATCAAATCATATTAGTTACCCTTGGCTAACTAAAGGCCAACTAAAGAAACTCATCAACTCCTTGTCTATATACTAGATCAACTCTATTATTGATCTTTATCCAACTTTTATCCATCTTTGCTACTTCCTACATTTTAATAAACATTATTGCAAGTTAAATCATTGGCAAGTCAAGCCCTTTACATGTAAAGAATTATATAATTATGTCAAGTCATGAGCTTTAGATTAGGCCATCCCAATTTCTAAACCAAAATCTTAATTGAATAAATAATGAGACAAGAAGTTACGAAATAGTGGCAATACAAAAGATTAGATAAATTGGAGGAAGCAATTACAAAGAGTGACAATGTTCCAATAAACTCTAGCTTATTGCTTTTTTGCTTTCTCATTCCTTTTTGAATGAAATAAATTTATATAATTATTTCATGTTGCTTAATTACATTATTATTATTCATTTAATTATTAGTTAAGTAAATTTAATTTATGAATAAGTAACCTTATTATTATTATTATTATTATTTAATTTTAGTTACATAATTTAATGTTTATTATTTAATATTAATTAAATAAATCTATTTTTAATAAATATTATTATTTTCATTAATTTTAATTATGAATATATCTTTACTATATGTTTTACCATTTACTATTTATTTTTATTATTTATTTAGCATTAATTTAATAAGTTTAATTTATAATAAAAATCTTCTTTCCTCTTATTATTATTAATTTAATTTTTATTATATAATTAATTATTAATTATCAATTATTTGATACTAATTTAATTTACTTAATTTATAATAAACACTTTAATTATGATTATTATTATTAACATCATTATTATTTAATTTTTATTATATTTTTTGTTATTTCTAATTCATTTTTATTACCCATTTAATTTATATATTTTAATTTATACTACTATACTATACTTGAAACTAAGGAGAGGTAGAAGTTCCTCATATCACTTCTTGAGATACACTAGCCTGCAATATGCTCAAAGAATCAAGGCTAGCTACCAAATTGTAAGTAACTAAAAACTATGTCCTATTCCGCTTTTCACTTCTTCATTTGGTTGTCCTAGTCATAAAAGACATTTAACACAAGTATATAAGGACTGCATTTCCCACATATTACAATTGACTTATAGTGCCAATGCATTTTGGTGAGATTCATACAACTCATGAGTTTGCAACTTACTAGGGTAAGATGTAGTATTGATACAAGTGAACAAGTAAACCTTATGCCAATTACTATATTGGAAACATGATGCTATTGAGACAACAGTGGACCGCACCAGAAATTTATGAGCTAAATTAAGTGTATGACAAATGGTAGAGCCTAGTGTGACACAAAAACTAAGCTGCTATACATACCCACTCTCCTTAGAGTAACAACTTAAGCACAACATCACTTCACATAGGCCCAAGTTAAGAGGCATAGAGTTGGGAAAAAGAGAGACATAGATATAGGGAGAAGCCCTTGTTGCTCAAAGGAAAGCTTGAACAGAGGTGCTTGGACTGCTCATTGTAACACCATAACTTCCTAGCCCTTTTCCTTACATTTATAGCATTTTACTTGCTTAGCTACATGCACCCCAAAGAAAAACAATATATTTAATGGTATTATTTTGCATTATGCAGTGTTTTAAAAATCCATCTTAAGCTCCGTGGATCTTGTGAACTCCTCAATATCATCCTCTACTCATAATCCATTTATGCAAGTCATAAACAACATAAAACATCACATACAACTTGGGTTGGAAGCCACATACCAAAAAAATTAAAAGTTGGCCTTGGGTTTCTGCTACAACTTTTTAGTGTAAAGTTTAGAAAATCATAACTAATTCTAAAAAACTCAAAATCAAGCAAACCACGGCTATTAGCTCCATTGCATTCATTGATGAATAAATTCCCCCAGAAGAATGAGGTCTGGTCTCTCGATCCTCCACATTCCAGTAAAATGGAAATAATGACTAAAAATATTTTTAAACCAAAAAAGAAACATTTAGCCCATGAAAATTGATGGAACAGTATTAGAGGTTAGGCTGCATTACTAGTACTATCATGCAACTTCAAAATTTGGTTCTCCCTCTATAAAGCTCTAAATGGGGTGATCTCAGTGGATATGGAAATCTTAGCATGTCTAGTTTATGCCTGTAAAATTTTATAGTCATTAGACACCATTTGACTTACTTGTGACATAGAAATATAAACTAACCTTATGAACAGTGCATCCTACCATTCACCATAATTTTCTCAAATTTGAAAAATCATAATAAATTATCTAGAGCTCCAAATGGGGTGCTCTTTCACTTTGTGAAAATTTCTAAATCAGACCTATATACATGCCAAATTTCATAGGAAAATTTTTTCATTTGATCAATTTGGGGTTCAACTCACCATTTGGTCACTTTTAGTGTTCCAAATGGTTCAAAATGGTGTCAAATTGCTTTCTGGATCATCCATGGCCACTTGGGCACATTCACAGCCTAGGGAGACATGCCATTTAGTTCAAAATATCATGGAGCTCATTTCCACTATGCTACTTGCTATCATACACATGGGAATCAAGGCACATAATGGGTCTTTAGTGGCAAAATCATACATGCTCATTCATATGACCCCAAAATCATTACATACATCATGTCTACATATATTCAAGTATGCTCAAGTGTCTACATCATATATACAACATGTAATTACAATTCTCGACAAAAAAAGGCTATCAAAATGGTTATTTAACTACTCCATTGCCAAGTTCTTACTTTTCAAAGTTATTGGCTCCCACTTCTTATCCTACTTGGCTCACCTAGACATGGCTAGATATTGGAAAGGGAAAAGTGAGATTTGAATAATCTCAATAGCTCTTAACCCTTTCAAACATACATAATGGATATATTTTTAAGTCAAAGAATGCATGTATGAAGATTAAGCTAGTAGTAACCATATATAAAACAATTTCCATGTTTAAAAAACTCATACATATCACACATTAGCTATCAAGGGCATTGGTTTAGCTTCACCCCTTTTGCTTAGGACTTTTGGACTTACCTCACTCATTTTCAAGGGATTTTTGACTAAGCCTCACTCTTCTTGAGACTTTTGGCTGTCTCATCTAATCTTATATACTTTTGGCTCATCCTTACCCTTACTATGGGACTTTTGGCTTCATCATACCCATTCAAGTTAAAACACATTCATGAAATACATTTCAAGAACATCATGGTACCATGGTATGTAAGAAATAGCTAAAGACATTTCTCATAGCATAAACATACATACACATATCCAAAGATAAGAAAACAACTAAGAATGCATGAGAGAAAGGTTAAAGAGCTACCTTTGAAGCAAGAACACAAGCTTTTCTCTTAGTTATTCTTCCCCACTCAAGGTCACATACTTGCAAGTCGATGGAAATTAGTTCCTTTGGCCTAGACACATCAAGTAGGATACCATTACATCATGGAAGCAAACTCTAGCATCACACTCACATTAGAGAAGCATCTTAGACACATCAAGTAGGATACCATTACATCATGGAAGCAAACTTTAGCATCACACTCACACTAGAAAAGCATACTTAGTTCTAAGACACCATTATGGCTTCATAAGGGACCTAATGAAACAACTATGATAATTCTTGATCTTGACTCCATTCTCTCCCTCAATTTATGACTCTTGACTCCATTTAGGCTCCTTAGAGCCATCACACAATCATTTTGAGAAGCCAAGTTATATGTTGCTTCATTATATCATATTATGGAGCCTACACTTCTAACTCTCAATCCACTAGTTATATGTTGCTTCATTATATCACATTATGGAGCCTACACTTCTAACTCTCAATCCATGGTTTCTAAATTTTTTCCAAGGTTTCCTTTGATATTCTTCCATCATATTTAGTCTCAATCTAAGCTTAGAAAAAATTTAAAACACTCCTTAGATCCTCTAAGCTCTCTAGGCTGAGACATGCATGGTGTTTGGAGCCTATGGAGTTTGTTTTATTTTCTTAAAGGAAGAGCCACTTGGGAGGCTTCATAGGGGTCTTAGGAACTCAATTAAACTCTCACATAAGTTAAGATATCCTTATAAATGTTCAGATTTTGCTATATGTTTAAGAATCCCTAAGCTTGCTATCTTGACTTCTAATGGTTTTCCTTTAGGTTTCTTTGCATTTACTAGCTTCCCATAGTCTAAAACCTAGGCTTCTTGCTTGCTCTTGGTAAAAATTTACTCTCTCTTATTTGCTCTCCACTTGGCCAAACCAACACACACAAGAACAAGGAGGAGGAAGCAATAAAAACAATAAGACTTATCTCGATTCCTTAGCTTCTTCAAGTGTTTTTGCATTGGTATAGGCTTCTTCTTGAATTTGTAATCTTCCCTCTTTGAACTAGACCTAAAAAAACTCCATATCATTCACCAAAACCATGGAAAGAAAAGGGAGAAGGAGGAGAACAAAGTTACAAAAGGGAGAGCCATGAAAAGCCTTAATTTTCCATACCTTTTTTCTTATTTTTTCTCCCTCCTTGAGCCTCCTTCTTATGCATTACTCTTGTGTAGGGCTTTCCTTTGTTTAGATAGAAGCAAGGTTGGTTAAGATGAGGGAGAGAGAGAGATGCCACCTTATAAGAAGAAAGTTCTTAAATTTGTTCTTCAAAAATCTCTTTTTTGTCCATTCTCTTGGCTAGTTCATTTTAGGCTCATTTTAACTCTTTTCTGATAATCGTCTTTTCCATTATAAAATTTAGGTCTTCTAACTTATAAAATGACTTTGAAATTACTCACTTTAAATTAAAAACCTTCTTAAACAAAAAAGTCAAAGTTCAGGTTAATCAATATTAAAAAACGTACACCAGAGGGGGTTTGAATCAATCCAAGGATTCTTATGGTTTTTAGGGCCTCTAAGAACCTTGGACAACTCAATTTTTTCATTTAAAAAGCCCTCCTATGAGTTTTCCAAAAAGTGATCATATTTACAAAAATGGCATTATGCTTTCGATGATTTGATTGAACTACTCTGGCTCTAGTTTTCAAGCATTTTAGACTTTCGATCCTCATTTCTATTATTTAAAATTTTATTCTAATTTTATTTGGCCTCAACTCATTCATTTTAGGGGACTTGCTTTTAAAACGGACTCATTGTAGTGTTTTTACAAAAAACCGGATGTTACACTCATGAAGACAAAATCCTCAAAGACTACATTATTGTCTATGGTGAAGGCAGATGGAGAAACCTTTCTAAAATAGTAGGTTAATTAACTTTTACAAAATTATCATACCATCTTTTGGGTTTAGTCTCTCATTTTCCCATGAAAATTAGTATAATTGCTCATATCTACATCTATCTATCATATGAGTACAAGTTTGAAAAGATGTAGGAAAAGTTGCAGACTCCGATGGTTAGACTATCATATGAGTACAAGTTTGAAAAGATGTGAGTATAGGTTTGATCTTAGAATCATTTAATTCTAGAAACTATAGAGCATAGTAAATTATGGAAAGATTCTTAAGATCTTGAGTAGGAATTTACTCATATATGTAGTTTCTCAATATGATAAAAACTAAGATAGCTAGTTGGTAATTCATGATGTCATAGTACATATACATAATAGATATAGTTGTAGATAGATCATATTTTGTAATCAAGTTACTTAGATATAAACCTATAACAATTGCTAACTAAACATAAAAAGCATAGCTTTAGCAAGTATCATGGTTCCAAAATATGTCTATAGAGTTCAGTCACGTAACTATTTCCTTCCTACGAAAGTAATTAAGGAACAAAATCTGAGAATGTAACAACCTCTTTTTTATGAAGACAAACACACCTTCATGGGGATATCTATAGGTTAAATTCTCACCCAACATGCTAATATGAAGATAACCACACCTTCATGGTTCCCCAAACATGTAGCATTTAATGGGTAATTACAATGCACTTTCTTATTTTCCTTGGATATTTTACATGTGATTAATATGACACATACAATTGAACAATTAAGGCATCCATATTAGATGAGGGAGAGTAAAAGGATAAAGTGAAAGCATAATGTCTTGTGGTTGAATAATTAAAGAGTAAAAGAAATGGCATATATCACAAAAAACCATACATGGTGGTTTAATAACTCCCACTCCCTCATAGTAGAAATAATAGAAATTCTATATTTGTTTTTTTTTTTCACCAAGTTTGTCTTAAATTATTTAAAAAAAATAACTTTTTATGTATTAATTAATTTTGCTTACTAGTTTTTAATACTAGCATCACATGCTTCTAACACTAAAGGATTGAAGCAGTGGTGAACATTATTATATGATATATAATTAAATATCTATCATTGTTTAAATTCTTATCTTATTTTGTAAATGCCTATTGTTGGAAAATTTGTTAGCATTATATCTTTTAATGTTGTTTTTAAGGGAAATTATGAGAGATACCTATCAAGTATCCTATTCGGATATTGTGGGTTCCCACATACAAATGCCAAATTATAGGTAAAATTGTACCAATATGTTTTTCCTATGCACTTTTTCCTTTTTCTCTCTCAGGTTATCTAACTCCTTTTTTTATAATTATTAAATGATTTTAGAATTTCATGCTTTTTCCCATCTCTCTCTCTTGGGTTGTCCAAAAACTTTACACCAAGAGAGAAAGGGGAAGATGATATTTGCAAGTTAAATTCTCACCTAACACGCCAATATGAAGACAAACACACTTTCATGGTTCCCTAAGCATGTAGCATTTACGATGTACTTTCTCATTTGCCTTGGAGAGAACTTAAATCTTGTCACCCAAAACACTAACAACACTTACCAAATCATAATAGTGACTAATGGTATGTCAAAACTACATTAGGCAAATAGGATTGGATCCACTTTCATTCAAGAGTTAGATACCATGATTAAAATAGTAACAATTTTTTTTGGCCATTTTCAAATATAAGCCCAAAGATTTCACCATTTGCCAAGTAAAATTTTTCTATGCAATAATACCAAGCTCATTTATGTTAAAACAAAAGGCAAAGAAGCATGATGAGATGCTCAAAAAAAGGAAAACAAGTACAAGCTACAAGCTCCTTTCAAAGTGAATCACATTTCTAATGAATCCACTCTTACAGGTAATGTAAAAGACATAGCAAGTGACTAAGATGTAGTCAACAATGATATTATGGTATCAGACTAAGATCTCTAATCAACTAAAAACAAAACAAAATAGGATATAAGTTATTCAAAACTTTATTTCCTAACCTTATTATCAGTTACTTAAACTCAACTGTTGGTCGAAGATTGTAGCTAGAAAAATTCAAACAAAATTCCTTACAATTTCATTTAAGGGCATGTCAACAATAGAAGTTACTCAACTTTCACATAAAAATCTTACATCCAAATTATCCTTGGCAAAAAGATGCTACTATCGAACTCCATACGCATAAAAAAAAAAGACTTGAAATGAACTAAACTAATAGAAAGGTAATATAGTAGGTCAAAGGGTTGCCTTAATTTATAATCAACTTTAATGTATGTTGATAAGAAGCCTAAAATCCCAAAATTTTTCTTCAACATGTTGATAATTTCAATGTCTCTTCTCCTTCGATTTCAAAAATTCCTCTCTCTGAAAAACCCCAAAACTGTACTATTGGAAGGTGTGACAAAAGGGGAGAGTTTAGGGCTTTTTCTTGTTTCTAACTTCTTGGTCATTAGTAAAAATCCGTTGCCAAAGCGTCGATGAGATCATCAAAAAATGCAATCAACAATGCCAAAAGGGAGAATATAAAGAGATCTAACAAAGAGAGACCAAAAGTAATGAAGAATCAACATCCAGCCGTATAGGCTTACCGCTTAAGTTGTGACACTGTTGTTGGAGGAAGTATGGATCCACACTAATAATTATTTTGTTATAATTTATTTAATATTACAAAATGTAGGTTTCTCTAATTTTATTAAATAGTATTATTTTTTAATTGTTTATTAAGATAACTACTAAATTTGTATGAATTCAATAATATAATATATTTGATCAAAAAATAATTACTAAATTTCATTAAGAGACAATATTATTTAAGAATTTTCATGTGATTTGTTTTTCTATAGGTTTTTTTTTCATTTATGTATTTTTTTGTCTTTTTTATGTTTTACTCGATCATTTGGGCTTGTTATCCTCTTTCTATTTGAAGATTGCCAATTCAATGTTGACTATTTCTATTTGAATTCTTTCTTAAAAGATTGATGATTTTATAGAGATGAGTCTGGACTTTAATAATAATAGAATAATTACTAAATATAAAACAATATTTTCTCTATGTTATTAAATTTATTAAAATAATTATATTTATTGATCACACTAAAGTCAAAATAATCTTATTAAAAATTATTGATATATAATTATATTTTTTAATCCTACAAAAATTAAATCAATTTTATTAAGAGTTATTAATTATCGAATATCTTAATATTTTAAGTAATGAAACAAAAAATTATATTATTTTATATTTAATAGTTATTCTCTTAGTATTAAAATTCATGGTGGACTCAAATTCATGAAATCATTTCTCATATATAGTTAAAACTGTAACATTCAGTATTTTGTAAAAATATCAAAATGAGTTAGTTTAAAAAGAAAATCCCTTAAAATGAGAAATTTGAAGCCAAATAAAATTAGAATAAAATTTTAAATAATGAAAAATGAGAATCCAAGATTTAAGATACCTGAAAATCCAAGTCATGGTAGTTCAATAAAATTGCCAAAAGTATAGTAATATTTTTGTAAATATGAGCACTTTCCAGAAAACTCATAGGAGGATTTTTTAAATAGAAAATTTGAGTTTTTCAGGGTTCTCAGAGACTTTGAAAACTATGGGAAGCCTTAGACAATTAAAACCCCTCCAATGTACATATTTGAGCGTCGATTGACCCAAACTTTAACCTCTTCTTTTAGGAAGGTTTTAAATCCAAATTGAGTGATTCCAAAGCTATTTTATAAATTAGAGGACTTAAATTTTATGATGAAAAAGACGGTGCTAAAAAAGGAGCTAAAATGATCCAAAAATGAATTAACCATGAAAAGAGATGTAAAGGGAAATTTTAATGAACAATTTTCTTTCTATATGGGTTATATGAGGTGTCCTACTCCCTCCTTCATCTAACCAACTTAATGTTCTATCTAGAGAAAGAGGCCAAGGAGAAGGACGCACAAGAAGAAGCTTCAAGGGAGTAGAAAAATAAGGCAAAAGGCATGGAAAATTAAGACTTTTCATGGTTCTCCCTTTAGAAATTCTCTTCTCCTACTTTCCACCTTCCTTTCTATGGTTTTGGTTAGTGATGTGGGTCTATTTTGGACTTGGTTCAGAGGGAGAAGAGTAGGAATTCAAGGAGAAGCCTATATTAAGTGGAAAGGCTCTTGAAGAAACAAAGGAACTACAGTAAGTCTTCTTGATTTGGTTGCTTCCTTCTCTTTGTTCTTGTGTGGTTAGTTTCGACGAAGTAGAGAACCTAGAGGAGGAGATAAATTCTGACCAAGACCAAGCTAGAAACCTAGGTTTTAGACTATAGGAAGCTAGGAAATGCAAAGGAACCTAAAGGAAAGCCATTGAAAATCAGGATAGAAAAGCTAGGGATTCAAAGACATAGGCTAAAATTTGATTTTATCCAAGGGTGTTCTAAGTTATGTGAGAGTTTAAATGAGTTTCTAAGACCCCTAGAAAGCCTCCCAAGTGCCTTCTCCTTTAAGGAAAAAATTGAAACTCCATGATCCCAAAACCATGTATAAGACTCGGCCAAGCTTGAAGGAAGGACCAAGGGAGTGTTTTCAAATCTTCTAAACTTAGTTTGGGTCTATATATGATAGAAAAAGATGAGAGGAAGCCCTGAAAAAATTTTAAAATCCATAGATTGAGAGTTAGAGGTATAGGTGCCATAATGTGACATAATGAAGCAACATATAACTAGGCTCTTTCAAAATGGTTGTCTGAAGGCTCCAAGAAGTCTAAATGGAGTCAAGAGTCATAGATTGAAGGAACAAATGGAGCCAAGATCTTAAATTCTAGTAGTTACTTCATTAGGTGCTTTATGGAACCATAATTGATACATATGAACAAGTAGGTTTCCTTTAAGTGTGTATGGTGTTAGAGTTTGTTTCAAAAATGTAATTGGGTCCTATTTGGTGCGTTTAGGCCAAAGGAATCATACTCCACCCACTTGCAAATGTTTGACAAAAAGAGGAAAAGAGCAATCAAGGAAAAATGTGTGTGTTTACATTCAAGGTAACTCTCTAACCTTTCTCTCATGCATTCTTAGTTGTTTTCTTATCTTAGATGTGTGTATGTATGTTTTATGACATGAGAAATGTATATAGCTATTTTCTACATGCCATAGTACCATTATGTGCATAAATATGTGTTTTATGAATGCTATTGGTTTTGAATGAGCTTAGTGAAACTAAAAGTCCTTTATCAAAGATGAGGATGAGCCAAAAGTCTCTAAGATTAGGTGAGACAAAGTCAAAAGTTTTAAGAAGAGTGAGGCTTAGTCAAAATCCCTTGAAAATGGATGAGACAAGTCCAAAAGTCCTAAGAAAATGGGATGAGACTAAACCAATACTCTTGAAAACCAATATGTGATATGTATGAGTTTGTTGAACATGAAAATGATTATATATATGATGACTAGTAGCTAAAGGTTCATACATGCATTCATGGACTTGAAATTATGGCTTTTATATATGATTGAAATGGTTAAGAGCTATTAGGATTCTTAGAATCTCACTCTTCCCTCTCCACTATCCAACCATGCCTAGGTGAGCCAAGTGGGCCAATGAGTGGGAGCTAACAAGCCTAAAAGAGACTTTGACATATGTATAGGGAAAGAAGTTTTGTAAACGTATTTTGATGTCAAGAATTGTAACTATGAGTTGTATATATGATGTAGACACTTGAACACATGTAAATGTATGAATATAAGATGTATGTATTGATTTTGGTACCATATGAATGAGTATGTGTATTCTTGACATCCATATGCTTAGTATGAGTTACGAAACCTTGTGTCTATGAATAAGTGGGGTAATGGTTTTGTGATGTATGAATATTTAGACCTCTTGGACAAGTTTAGTAGGCTGTATTTAAGCTTCCTCACTTGCTCAAAGGATCATGGACAAGGTAGAAGCCAATTTGGTTCACATTTGACCTTATATGGAGCTTAAAATGGCTATTTTGGCACCCTATATCACAAAGTGATCAAATGAGCGATTTTTTTCATGAAATTTAGCCTGCATATAAGTCTCATCTAGATCTTTTTGTAGAGCCAAAAAGCAACCAAATTGGAGCTCTATAAAATTTATTATGAATTTTCAAAATTGGGAAAAAATGTTGAATGGTAGGATGTACTATTCATTTGGTCAATTTCTTTCTTTGTGTTATTTGTGGGGCAAATGGTGTCCAATGGCTATGAAAGTTTATAGGAATAAACTAGACATAATAAGCTTTCTATAACCACTGAGATCACCTTATTTGGAGGTCTGTAAAGGGAGAATCAAATTTTTAAAGTTGTATATTAGTAGTAGGGATGCAACAAGACCTCTGGTATTGTTTCATAAGTTTTCATGGGCTAAACGCATCTATTTTGGTTTGGAGTTATTTTTACCCTCTAGTAGACATCCATAGCTTTCTAGAGTGGTATGGTTTGTTGGGTTTTTATTTTTCTAAAAATAGTTATGATTTTTTAAAATTTATACTAGAAAGTCATATTAGTAAATCAGAGACCAAACTATTTCTTTTGTGTATAAAGGTTTTAAACTCAAGAAGGATGAGTTGTTTAGTGTTGATTTTGACCTATATGAATGTATTTTGAGTAGAGGATGATATCAGTAAGTTCATATAGCCCACGAGATGTGAAACAAATATTTTGAACCCTACATAACGCAAGAAAATGCATTATTTTTATTGATTTTTCTTGAGAAAGTTGTAAAGCCAAGGAAACACAACTAGATAAATGAACAAGGAAGACTAAAATAATATGATATTACAAAAACCATACTAATACTCTATTTTAAGAAACAAATATAAACACTTTCCTTTAATTTTGAATGATTCATAAATACTCTCTTTAATTATAAAAGTGGGGGAAAAAAACTTTGCAATACCATCACAGGTATAGAGCTAAAGCCTTTTCCCCCCTGTAGAGTTTCATGTGAAACAAGTTCATTTACCACATGACACAACACATGGTGTATTTGGATGGTTTATTTTTTTTTAAAAAAAAGTTATTCAAAAATCACCTTTAATCTTCTTTGACCATTAGAGCACCCATCCTCTATCTTGGATAAGATACATCTTATAGGAGGTACATCTTAGATAAAAATTTAAGTGGGGAATTGAAAAGAGAAGAAGGTACCTTTTTGCTGGAGGATGAGATATTTTCAAATCCTAAACTTTAAAAAATACATGATCTTTTAAAAAAATTTTAACCTTTAAATTTTTTTTAAAATTAACTACTCATTATTTTTTACCTTAAGTAATTTATTTTATATTAATAGGCATTAAATTTTTTTAATTATCCACTTCTATTTTTTAATATTAGGAATCTTATTATAAGTCAAAATTTCAAAGTGGTACACAAGTATTTTCTAAAATATTATTATTAATTAAAAAACTTAGATTAATTCTTTTAAAATTTATTTAACCTAAAATATTACTAGTAGAAATCTTGTTATAGGATTAGCTTTCTTAAAACTCACCTTCACCAATTTTTACTCCATCCCTCACATGCATGCTTGGAAAACCATCAACAGAAGCCTTCACTCTCTCATAATGTTATTTCTCCCTTTCTGAGTGTTGAACATCTATGTGAGCAATGGAGATAGGTTAGGCACTTAAGTGATAGGTAAATGGATTTGGATCAGGGGTAATTAGGTTTAGGTATTTTTGGGCCCAACAAAATAGGTTTTAACACTATATTTGGAATTTTACTCCCTTTAAAAGCTCAGGTCATCAAAATAAAATTATTTATTTGGTTTATTTTTTATTTGTTATTAATGATTGGATAATTCATAAAACAAGATAATAAATAAATAAATTGAAACTATCAATAATTCACATATAAAAAAAAGTTTAAGTGATCAATATATTCTATGAAATTACTTAAATTAAATTAATATTAATTTTTATGAAATAATTACTAAAACCTTAATAAATAAAGTATATATTTACTTCATAATTATCTTTTTAAGTAAAAATTAAATAATTATAATAGAATTATCTATTTGATTTTTTTCCTAACAATGAATAGATAACTCACAAAACTAAACCAAGAATAATTAAAAAGACATTACCAACAATTATTAAAATAAATAAAAATAGTTTGTATGATAAATATAATCCTTGAGATTATTTAAATTAAATTAATATTAATTTTTATAGGATAGTTATCAAAATTTTAATAAATATTGTACAATCGAATATCACAACTTGCATTTATTTTTTTTTCCATTTTATTGGGTCATTTGGGCTTTTTTTCTTTTTTCACTATTTGGGTTTTGTTGGGTCCATGATTACTTAGGTTGAAAGAAATGGACTATATAGGTATTTTGTTTTTTGTTTTCAAAGATCTATTTTCTTAAACTTTATTCTTTTTTTATTTTATTTTTGTTATATTATTTTTATTTTTATTTATTTGAAATCTTTTCATCTTTCTTGTAATCTTTTCTTTTTCTTTATTTTTTTGTTTGTATTTTTAAAAATATTTTTTATTTAAGGGTAAAAAGATATTACTCAAACTAAGATTCTAATGACCCCCTTTTATGACTTTAATGATTCTTTTTTTTTGGTTTTATTATCATGATTATTGAGATTATTTAAATTAAATTAATATTAATTTTTATGAGATAATTATTAAAATTTAATAGACATAGTACATATTTGAATTTGATAGAAAAAGCAATAAGTTCACAAAGCTTTGGTGTTAGCTTCAAATAATAGATAGGCAAACTAGAGAAAAACACCTAAATCTGATTTATGGCTCAAATGAATGGAAAGACTTGGCTTATGTTATCTAGATTAATTAGTGTCACACCATAATTTATCTAGCATCATATTCCCTTAAATAAATTGGACCTCATGTGCAAACAAGGAGAACCCAAGAAAAAGGGAATAAAAATATTGTATTTTCTCGCATTACGTCGGGTTTTAAAAATTCAAATTTCGCTTTGTAGGTCCCATGAACTCCTCTATATCATCCTCTATTTATTTTCCATCCATATAAGGCATAAACATCTCAAAACAATCCATAAACCCTGAATGAGCAACTAAAAACTAGAATTTTTGCATTTCAATCTTGGGTTGCCAGTGGCAGATTACTGATATCAATTTTGAAAAATCATAACTAATTATAGAAAAATTGAAATCAGGTACATGATAGTTTTTTGAAAATCTTTGGATGTTAAATTTATACTAAAAATAATTCCAAGCCATGAAAATATCATTTGGACGACGTTTGACAATAGAAAAGGGATAAAGGTCAGAGTGCCTAGCATTTTTAATATAGCTTACAGATATACATTTCAAAAATTTATAACTAATTCCACAAAATTCCAATCTAGGAAAAATATACTAATTTGAAAAGTTACAGATGTTAACTAGAGGGAAAAAATAGTTTTAGATCAATTCAAAAACATTTAGACCCCAAAAATTAATGGAATAATACTAAAGGTCTGACTGTGCGCCTGGAACATACTTGAAACTTCAAAAATATGTATCTCCTTCTTTAGACCTCCAATTGAGGTGCTTCTAGTTGGTATAGGTTACTGTGATTTGTCTAGTTTCTCTATGGAAAATTGCATAGCCATTGGACATCATTTGCCCCATAGATGACAGAGATGAAATTTATGTCCATAATGCACAGTAACAGTACCAAAATGGAAAATTTTGTCAATTTTGAAAATTCACCAAAGATGCTTCATGGCCTCCATCGTTTGTCTTTTGAGCTCCACCTAGACAATGTGAGATAGGAGAGTGAAAGGGCGAGATTCATAAAATCTCAATAGCTTATACACCCATTCAAGTACACATTCAAGGCATGCAACATGTCAAAAAGAGTAAGTATGCTTTCTAAAACAATCATAAAGCATTTAAATCACATTTGCATGCCACAAAGTCACAACAAGGTCAAGAATGAGATCTAGGGACTATTGGTTTAGCCTCACCCTTGGTCTAGGGACTTTTGACTTAGCCTTACCCATCCATGAGACTTTTGGCCTTGTCTCACCCATGCCTAGAGACTTTTGGCATCTCTTCACCTATATCAAGGGACTTTTGACATCACCTCACCCTTATGAACAATTTCACAAACAAATAGCATTCAAGAAAGCATATTAGTACCAATGCATCAACATAGCATTAAGTGGGATGTCTCAAGTTACAAATGCATACATAAGTATACAATGACACATATATAACCGAGAGTGCAAACAAGAATAAGGTGGAGAGCTATCTTGATAAAAATCCAAGCTTTACTTTGATTATTCCTTCCCTTTCTTGGTTCCACAACCACAATTAGATGGGCCTTGATTTCCTTAGTTTGAACATAACAAATAACACTCAATTATACTCTTAGAACAATCCAAAACATTAAACTTATACTTAAGAAGCACACTTTATCCCATTAATCTCATATTGGTTCTATTAATGGCCTAATGAAGTAACTGGTAACAACTAGATTTCTGAAAATTTTTTAAGTCTACTAGCTATAGCTAGGACCCCTGTTAGCTATAGTTAATATATTTGCTCGCTATAGCGAGTTTCCAGCTACCTATAGTAAAGGTACCAGTTCACTATAGCGAGAATGCAATTCGCTATAGTGAGCTCAAGCGTCCCATATAAAATCTAGGTGCTTTCTCTTAATAGCCCATACTGTATCGAGAATAGGGGACCTAGGACTGATAAGTGCTCAACATAGCGAGGGGTATTTCCCGTTATAGCAAGAATTGATCCGAAAGAAGCATGAAAAAGTGAAATTTTACTTCTTAAAGGATCCAGACTTTTCTCTCTCCCTCTAACCGACATATGCTTTGTCCAAAAATAGAGAAGAGGGCTAGAGAGAGAGAGAGAGAGAGAGAGAGACCAAGAGAAGCTAAGAAAGAAGGGAGAACATCAAGGAAAAAGGTTAGAAAATTGTAAGAATTCATAATTTCTTCCTTTAGAAAATTAGTTCCTTTCTCTTTCCATAGTTTTGGGTGCTCATGTGGTTCTATTTTGGGCTTAATTCAAAGGGAGAAGTGTAAGGATTTAAGGAGAAGATTTAAGCAAAGGAAAAACCTCTTGGAAAGATCTTGATTCAAGGTAACTTCTTTTCATTTTGTTGCATCTTCTTCCCTTACTTCTTCTTAAGTGTTTCAGCGAAGAACATAACTATGAGAGGAGGGAAGTTTCTAACTTAAAGCAAGCATAAAACCATTGATTTAGGGTATGGGGAGTTGAAATATACTAAGAAATCAATGAATTTCAAGTTAGGGATATGTAGAGCTTTTGAATGTAGTGTGAAAATTGATTTGATTCTTACATCTTCTAACATATGTAAGTGTTTGTTTGAATTTCCAAGACCTCTAGGGAGCTTCCCTAAGTGTCTTTCCTTTCAAGGAAATTTAGAAGCTTCATTAGACCTATTATGGAACCAATAAACTAAGTATGCTTCTCAAGTATGAGTATAATGCTTTAGCTTGTTCTAAGAGAGTAATTACATGCTATGTGTTGTGTTTAGGCTAAAGAACTCAAGCTCCATCTTGTTGTGGTTTTGAGACTAAGAAAGGAAAAGAGAAATCAAAAGGGAAGACTTGTGTTGGCTTGCAAGGTAGCTCTTCACTCTTTCTTATTGCATTTTTTTGATGTATGATGGTCATTGTATGCTTGTGTGTGCACTTGTATTGGGAGACAGACCATTTGATGTTGCCTTAATACATTGATACCAATATGCTTATATTTTGGGTTGTGAAAATTGCTCTTAAAGGGTGAGGTGGTGCCAAAAGTCCCTTGTAATGAGTGAGGTAAAGCTAAAAGTCCCTAGGAATTGGTGAGATAAGGTTAAAAGTCTCATGGATGAGTGAAGCCAAGTCAAAAGTCCCTAGACCAAGGGTGAAGCCAATCCAAAAGTCTAAAAATACAGTGAGGCTAGACCAGAAGTCCCTAAAGCTTATTCTTGGCATTGATATGGTTTTTATGGCATGTAAATCATGTGTTGAATGATTTTTAATGGTTGGATGCCTACTTGTATACTTTGACATGTTTATATGCCTTGATTTCTTCCTGAATGAGTGTATGAGCTATTAAGATTCTTAGAATCTTACCTCCCTTTCCTCTCCCATCTTAACATGTTAGGTGGAGCTCAAGAAGACTAAAGTGCAAGTCAAGGAGCTTAGTTGAGCATACTTAGTTAATTGTATAGCTTGTTTTGGTCCTTTTGATGTAAAGAAACGCCAACATGTATATGTATATATTATTTTTGACATGTAATCATATGAACAAGTGTAAAGGCATGCATATGTGATGTATGAACCATTTGTGGAACCAAAGCAATGAGAATGCAAGTTTTGGGTACTTGGTAGCTCATTCCTATATGTGTATTCTTATATGTAGCATAGTGAGTTTGAGATGCATGACAGTTTGGATCACTTGGGCAATTCATATGTGATATATTAGTATTTTTAAACTTGCCCACAAGGTGTCAAACACTAAAAGGGGCCATTTGGACCAAAGAGTTGCATTATGAGAAGTAAAAATGACCATATTGGTAGGTTGTATCACTTTTTGTCCAAATAAGCTCTTCTTGATCTAAAATTTTGCATGCATCTAGAGCTTGTTAAGAGATTTTTGGGAAGTTAAAGTGCAGAACATTTGGAGGTCTATGGAATTTTTGGAAAATTTTTGAAGTTGGAGAATTTTCTAGTTTTGGTCAGTGTATTGTGCAATTGGTCCAAAAATGAATCTATGTCATTTATGAGGAAAAAGATGTCCAATTGCCATGAAATTTTACAGGAAAAAACTAGACCTTCCAATGACTTGTGCCAATTCAAATCACCTCAATTGGATGTCTAAAGAGGGAGATATGAATTTTTGAAGTTGCTATTTTGTTTTAGGCATACCTCTAAACCCATGTTACTATTTGATTGATTTTAGGCTCTGAATGCTCTTGGATTGGTCTAAAACTATTTTTCTCCTCTAGTTAACATTTGTAGCTTTTCAAATTGGTATAGGTTTTTCATATTGGATTTTTTTGAAATTAATTATGAATTTTCAAAGTTTATATCAATAAGTTGTATCATATTTCTATGTAGCTCAACCTCCCTGCCTTTTCTATTGTCAAACATGGTCTAGATGAAATTTTCATAGCTGGGAATTATTTTAAGTATAAAGTTAACATCTAGAGTTTTCTAGAAAGCTATGGTTTGCTTGATTTTCATTGTTTTTGAATTAATTATGATTTTTCAAAATTGGAGCCCAAAAATTTGACTTTTAGACCCGTGAGAGAAATTGTATTTTTCTGGTTTTTGGCCTCATATCCGTGGTTCATATATTGTTTTATAATATTTATGAGTTCTATACATGGAGTTTAAGTAGAGAATGTGATTGATGGGTTCACGGAACCACAAGGTGAAATATGAGTGTTTAAACCCCTACATAACGCATTAAAATGCCATGATTTTCGCTCTTTTCTTTGGAAATTATATGGAATCAAGTTTAAACGAAAAGCCTCTGCTTCATCCTTCCTCACCATCCTCTGGTCTGGGAACTCTCGGAGGCGGACTGCACATTTTCTTCTTCTCTTCCTCAAGGGTAC
This sequence comes from Erythrophleum ivorense, assembly GCA_026724425.1. NCBI lineage: Eukaryota > Viridiplantae > Streptophyta > Magnoliopsida > Fabales > Fabaceae > Erythrophleum > Erythrophleum ivorense. Next base: position 83,072 of record JAIUCV010001359.1, on the reverse strand, counting down.
AACCCAAATGAAAGATAATTGAGGTTAACACATTATGGTGTTACACAATTACCATAATTCAAGTTTTTGGCTCCATTCTCTTGCCATATCTAGGCCTTTTGACCTCATTTAAAATCCTTGGAGCCATCACACACTCACTTTCAAAAGCCTAAGCATATGTTGCTTCTTAAGGCTATATTATGGAAACCATTATCTCATCTCCAAATCTATGGCTTCTAAATTTTTTTCAAGGATTCCTCCTACCTTTTACCATCATATGAAGTTCCAAACTAAGGTTAGAATAAATTAAAACACTCACTAACCTATTGCTTCTACCTTGGCCGAGATTATGGAGGGAGGAAGAGCCCATGGACTTTTTGATTTTTTTTTCATGGGAAACACACTTGGGAGGCTTCTTAGGGGTCTTAGAAACTCAAAAAAATACTCACATATGCTAGGGAATGTATGAATCAAATCAATTTTTACGATGTGTTCAAGACTTCTTCACTTTCCTAACTTGACTTTTACTTGCTTTTCTTTCTTTCTTTGTAATTCTTAGGTGCCCACATACTAAATCAATGGATTCTTGCTTGTTTTTAGATAGAAACTCCTCCCCTATAATGGTTCTATTTTTGGCCGTGACTCTCACATACAAGAAGCAAGAAGAAGCAAAGCTACAAGGATATCTACCTTGAATCCAATCTTCTAACAAGAGTCTCTTCCTTTGCTCTTGGTCCCTTTCTGAAACTCTAATCTTTTCCTCTAGTTCAAGGCCAAAACAGAATTATATCATCCATCAAAACCATGGAAAGACGAAGCAAGAAGAGGAGAACAACTTTAAAGAAGAGAAATCATGAAATTCATTGAATTTTCCTACCTTTCTTAGCTTCTTTCTCCTCCTTCTTGAGCTCTCTCTATGCGTCCTTCTCCCTGGCTTCTTCCTTATTCAAAGTAAAACCATAAGTCAGTCATATAGGAGAGAAAAGAGGACACCGTATATAACAGAAGAATGGAGAAGAAATTGTTCCAAAAAATGACATTTATGTCCCGTGTATGTGGCATTTTTTTTAGCTTCATTTTACCCCCTTTTTGAGAATTGTATTTTCCATCATAATCCTTAGGTTCCTAATCTTATAAAATGCCTTTAGAATCATTCAATTTGGAGCTGAAACCTTCCTGAATGAAGTGATCAAAATTTGAGCTCACCGCTATTGGAAAATATATACCAAAGGGGCTTTAACTATCTTGAGGCTTCCTATGATTTTTAGAACCTCTAAGAATCCCGAAGAGCTCAAAATTTTCATTTAGAAAGCCCTCCTATGAGCATTCAAAAAATTACCCAAAATTACAAAAATGTCATTACGTTTTTAGTAATTTTATTGAACTGCTCCGACTCTGGTTTCTAGGTATCTTAAACCTTGGATCCTCATTTTTCAATATTTAAAATTTTATCCTATTATTATTTGACCTCAAATCATTTACTCTGGGGGACTTCCTTTTATATCTGGTATATTTTCCATATTCACGGAGAAACTGAACATCATGTTTCTCACGTTTACAAAGGGACCAGATGTTACAATTAGGACAAGGAAAAGATTGATTTAGATCTCAACTATATTTCTTACTTATATATAATATATCTTTTTTATATGTCTTATTTATATAATTTAGTCAATTTTATACTTTATTGTTATCTTGTTATCTTAGGAGTAACTATATTTATTAAACCTGTGCTTCAATCTTATTTTAAGTTTTTGGAAAGAACGTTGCCATTGAGTGTTCTTGGGAGTGGAGTGTGTTTTAGTTTAGATAGAGTGTTTTAGCGAGAAGAAAAGTTAGTATTTTAGTTTGTGAAGTGAAAATCTTGAAGATGTGTTTGTAGAGTAAAAATAAAAAATAAATTTTAAAAGAAAATTATATATAATATTTTAAAATTATACTCTAATTATATAATTTTAGTATGTGAGATTTGCTACTCTTGAAATCACTTATTATCATTTTATTTTAAGAGTTGTTCTTTTTATTCGATAGTTATCTAAATTTATTTGAATTATGTTATCTAGATTAAGTAGGATTAAGAAAGGATCGACTAGCATCTCAATCATATTTCTTACCTTTGTTTTTATTATTATTTTTTTGTATTTTTCTTAATTTATTGCTTTTTAAAATTTATAAAAGGAAATCTAGACAAAGTATGGTATACTAGCATTAATAGTTCTTATTAAACTTAACATTTTAAAAAGCTAATAGTTTTTAAATTTTAAAATTTAAGATATTATTTTTTATTTTTTGTGAATTAATAGTTTTTATTATATAATAATTAATATATAAAAATTATTTTATTTTTAAACATTTTTATTTCATTATTTATATTATATATCATTTAAAAATTTCTTTTACTATTACTTATTACATAATTAATTGATTTAAATTTCTTATTAACTTGAAATAGGATCATTAATTATTTAATAATAATATTTATTATGAAATTTGTTTACAAAGTATTAATGATTTTTATTGTATGATGATTTTTATTATCAATGGACACTTGCATTTCTATTTCAACATACATATCTTCTATTAAAGTATTAATGATTTTTATCAAAGTACGGTAACCTCTTGCATTTCTACTTCATGGTATGCATCTTCTCTTAAAGCATTCTTTGTCAATGCCAAAAGGAGAAAAGGAGATGGGATGATCTTGTGTTTCATTCCATTTTTGTTGGGTTTACTTTCTTTTATTTTTTAATTTTACTAAACCCTAAAAGATTGGGACTTAACAAATCTTAGGCTAGGCTTACATATTGGGTTTAGCTTATTAAAAAAGCCATAACAAATTAAATCACAAAAAAAATTCAAATTTCCTTTTATTATTTTTATTTTTATTATAATATATTTTTTGTTATTATTACTTATTTTATGTCTATTATTAGTTTTTTATTTGATTTATTTTTATATTTATTACTAATTAGATAACTCATAAAATTAGATTAAAAAAATAAATAAAAGGAAACAATTGATAATTGATATATAAATAAATAAATATCTTAAGTGATAGCTATATTCTTTGAGATTATTTAAATTACATTGATGTTATTTTTGTAAGATAATTATTAAAATTTTAATAAATAATTATAATAGAATTATCTATTTGGTTTATTTTTTATTTTTTATTGATGATGAGATAATGCCTAAAACTATATAAAGAATAATTAAAAAGAAACTCCTAAAATTGGATTATTGAAAATTTTCATCCGCTTCATTACATCTACTAGACAAAACAAAGGGCTTAAAAATAATAAATTAGAAAAAATCAAGGTTGAAATGAAACAAATTTAACAAAATTAAAAATATATTTATAATTATAAATAATATATATTAGTTTTTTTATTTCTTATATTATACATATGCCATATATAATTTTTTGTTATATTATTTTCTTTAAAAGTATATATATATATATATATATTAAACAATGCATAACATAACTACAACTAACTTATGGCCTAATCTACTAAAGTGTTAATAACTTGCTTTAAGGTATTTAGCTCGAATCGCAATGATGAAACAACTTTTCATTAGCATTCAAAAGTTAGAGATTTCACTATTGATGAGACTACTGGGTGGGATGGGAAGATTAATCAAAATTCTTTTTCAATTGGTCAAAAATTTTGCCCTAAGACTTTTGGTGGCAACATAAATAGTTGCCATCTAGAACTTTTAGTGGCAACATCTATTCACCACTTAAAAGTTTAGTGGCAACTTAAATATGTTATCACTAAAAGTTTTGATGTAAAAAATTTTAATTTGTAAAAAACTTTGCAATAAAATTTTTAGTGGCAACTAAAATAGTTGCTACTAAAAGTATCTTTTAGCGGTGACAATCCTTATTGTTACTACAAGTTTGACAATTTTTTTTTTTTCAGATTTTCAAAAGAATTATGCAAAACTTTTAATAGCGATAGGAGTCACCACTAAAAGTATCCTTCAATGGTGACTATATCTTGTTGCCATTAAAAATCACTTTTATGGCTACCATAAGGCGCCATTAAAAGCTTTCAGTAATTTCTTTTCTTAAAATCCAAATTTTTTTTGCGAAAGCATTTAGTTGTAACTAATGTGTTGCCATTAAACATAACTTTTTGGTGGCGATAACGTTGTAGTCGCCATTAAAATTTTTTAGCAATGACTTCTTTATCGTAATTAAACATTTTTAGTGCAACTTTTTTTATCACCACTAAAAATTTTGTCAAAATTATGAATAATATTTCAGTGACAACCCAATAAAGTTGCCACTAAAAGTATAGTTTCATCACTAAAAGTCTTTTTTTTTTGTAGTGCAGGAGGGCTAATGGGTTGGATTTAGAATCTTTTGGGACTCTTATAATTGTCAATTTTTTTGACAAATTGGTGATGTGCTAATGTGATAAAAAATATTTATCATAATCATTTATTTTGACATGAAATAATTAGTGCTATTTATAGAATAACATTAGCAAATGTGGTATGTCCAGGTCATATCCAAGTAAGTACATGAATTTAAATAGAGACATAAACAATATAAGCAAAGAAAAATTTATTTGGAACACAAATAATAATTGGAGATAAAAAAAAACAAGAATAGATTCTTGAATAAAGTTAAAGGATATAAGTTATTTTTTTCTCTTAATAAAACTAAAGAGAAAATTTATATACTTTATATCAGGTTTCTCAATTAGTTAATTACATGGGGATTATTTTTACACCTTATTGATCTAGTAACATATCATTTAACTTTAAAAGAATCCCAAAAACTTAAAAATTCCTAAGCAGAATTCCCATCTTCCATTATTCTCATCTTCTCATCAATCTTTGCAAAACCTGGTCCCATATTTGATCATTCTCATCTTCTTTTCCATCTCTGCCTATGAACTTGTCCAAATAAGTTGTTGAGTAGGATAATTTAGATCAGAGTTGAATATAGTGTTACTGTTACTACTTAAAATGGACTTGGTATTATATGGCATGGACTAATTTCTATGAGATGTGCCTTTAGTATTAAGTTTGTCAATGACATGTAATAGAAACTACCAAAAATTTCCTCTTACCAATGCTTTTGGGAGATGGAACCACATTATAAGGAGCCACCTATTATGGAAAAATGCAACTTCTTAGCAAAGCAATTGTTTTTATCAATGAAGCATCATCTTGCAATAAGAAAACTATTACTACTCTTTGATAGTTCCATTGTAGTATACTTGCTTTAAGAGTGAAGTTAAGCTCTTTTTATGCCTCACTACTCTATGCAATCATTTTGAATCTATAAGGTTAATTTTTTTTCTTAAGTCTTGTTACCTTATTCACATGTATCTAGTAGTTAGGTAATCTTTATTTATGAAGATGTCCTTCCCATCTTCATATAATTTCATTTCAGTTTGTTACTAATTTTAAAAGATATAGAAGCTTATAAGTTTTTGTATTTTCATATAACAAAATGTAAGGCTATGATGGCATATTCTCAGTTTGTGTACCAACACATATCAACCATTATTTTGTTGGTCAAGACATTCATAGTTAATCAGTATGTAACTATGCAATTTATCTTATATGGCATCTCCTGATTGTTTGTGTTATTTTCTTTTGCATATATATTGATGTGGCTTCCATGTTTAAAATGACTTTTTTCTAGTTAAATTAAGAAGAATCAGTTGTCAAAATGTTTTTAGCTTAAAGCAAAATGCCTACTTAAGAAGAACCAATTCATTTTCACTTCATCAAAAAAAAAAGTGAGGAATTTAGATAATAAATCTCATGTATAGAGAGAAATTTGGTCTCACTCTTTATTATTGTTGTTTTTCTCCAATGCAACTTGTGACATGGATGCTATCGCACGGCATTATCTCTTGTATCAGATCCATCTAATGGTAAAACAATGTATGGTAAACAAGTCAATAAAGCAAAGCGAAGAAATTTTATTTTTGGCCCCCACAATATAAAAATTTGAATAATAATCCTAAGTTACAAAATTAGTAATTATTAGAACCAAACTAATAATTAACCTAGTGGAAGCATATGTAGTCTGATCATCAATTTAATTATCAAGTCATACTAATTAAACTAGTTACTATAAAAATTATATAAAATCATTTGTAATATATTAAAAAGTAAATTAAAAGTCAATTGTATGAATTAGTTTTTGTGCAATTGTACTCCAAATGCATTTATCCACTTGTATTTTTTTTTTGGGGTTTTTGCACACATGAGTTGTTATTTCTACTTTACATGTAACTTGTGATTAGAAACTAAAAGTCATGTAATTATATGGAGTGATGTATAACTATTAAATGGCTTCATTTAAAAATTCCTTCAACCAAGAAGCTTCAATAAACTCTTTTTTTATTTCTTGTGCCGATGAAAAAAAAATCATGAGCAAAAAACATATATACTCTTGGAATTAGTAGTATAGAATTGTTTATGCTTTTTTTTTTTTCCTTCTGGTGATAAGGTCCATGGTTAGTTGCATCACTTTAAACTCTACAAGTAGAGTTGATATTCAACATACTATTCATCATTTGGTATCCATGGTGAGTTTGAATTTATTTTTCTATTTTAATATAAAGCTCTTTAATTCTCCCTATGTCCCTACCTCTACACATTAAAAAAAAAAAGACATGCGTCCAATCCTATAAAATATAATTTTATTATTAATCTCTTGATATAAATTACTAATATGTTTAAAAATATCTTTTTAAGGTTGCCAATCTCAGCCTATATACAGCTACATTTATATTTTGATAATGTGTGTGTAGTGATATTAAATAATATAGCATCTTTGAGAAAGAGTGTGTGTGTGTAGTGATATTGAATAATATAGCATCTTATATATTAACTTTGTTGTATGGCATTTGTAGAGTGGGGTAGAGAAGTTGTGGTCTTTGCAAAAGATGATTGGGAGCTAGCTTAGTCTTTGGATGTGCTCTTTTCTCATTGTTGCTCTAGAAAACTTAATTTTTATACTTTTTAATTCTTTTGATCATTGTATCTAGATTGTTACATGTTATTCGCATGCACTCATTGGGAGAATTTTGAAGGTAGATCTTGTCTTTGTGAGATTTTATTTTATATGCCATTATTGTTAGTTTCTCTCTCTCTCTCTTTCTCACTCTTTTCTACTCCAATCATTTATTGCTACTAAAGTAATACTATCCAAAGTGTAATACCATATTTTATTAAATTCCATATCCTTATATCCAAGCTTGATTTCACAAGGTTTTATATAATTCCAAAGAAAAAGGGAATAAAATAATAGCATTTTTCTTGCATTATGTAATATTTTAAAATTTTCAAATTTCGCTCTGTGGACTCTATGGACCCATCAATAGCATTCTCTACTTCTTCTCCATCCATAAAATGCATACATATCATAAAACAATCCATGAACCATGGATTTGAAGCCAAAAACCAGAAAAATTGTAATTTACTCACGGGTCTAGAATTCAGGTTTTTGGCGCCAAATTTCGAAAATCATAATTAATTATCAAAAAATCAAAATCAAGCAAATGGTAGCTTTCTGCCAAGATCTAGATGTCCACTACAGGTTAAAAATCATTCTAGCCATGAAAACCTAGCTAGACCATGATTGACAATAGAAAAGCATGAAAGGTCTGACTGCCTAGGTTTGCTATCACAAATTACTTATGTGAATTTCAAAAATTCATAACCAATTTTAAAAAAATCAAAGCCCAACAAATCATACCATTTTGGAAAGCTATAGATGTTATCTAGAGAGATAAATAAGTCCAGATCAAAACAAAAGAAATTATGCCACAAAAACCTATGGAATAGTAACGGAGGTCTGACTATGTCCCTGATACTAATATGGAACTTCTAAATTTTGTTTCTCTCTCTATATAAATTCAAATGAGGTACTCTCAAGTTCTACAGAAAGTTTATCATGTCTAATTTATGTTTGTAAAATTTTATAGCCATTAGGCACCATTTTTTCCACAAATAATAGAGGCAAAAATTCTAACCATTTGTACAGTAACTAGGCCAAATTTGTCAAAATTTTTTAACTTTGAAAATTCATTAAAATTCTCTAGAGCTCTAAATAATATGCACTTTAGCTTCCCAAAAAACTTTAGATGAGACCTATATCAAATTTTAGGCCAAGAAAAGCTCATTTGGTCAGATTTTGGCATAACTCACGAATATGACAAATTTGACACCATATAAGGGTCAAAGTTGGTCCAAATGGCTTCTTAATTTCTTCACCACCTCTTGGGTAAGTTTTAAAGTATAAAAATAACATATACAAACTTCATAAATGATCAAAACTATCATGCATCAAAAACTGATCATGCCACAAGTCATAATACACATTTAAGAGTGGTCTTCCAAGTACCCAAAACACATATTCTCATTGATTTGGTTTCAATTTTGGTTCATACACTACATATACATACTTTTACATTTGCTCAAACAATTACATCTCAAAAATAATATGTACATATAAACTTTGACATTTCTTTACGTCAAGAACTACATTAATAGCAAAGTATGGTCTATCAAATGCCTTGGCTTCCACTTTTTGCATCTTGCGACCTAACATGTTGAGATAGGAGAGGGAAGGGGATGAGATTCAAGGAACCTCAATAATTCAAACACCCATTTAAGTAAGCAATCAAGGCATATAAACATGTCAAGGTACATAAGTATGCATCAAACACCATTTATAATTGTTCAAGCCACAATTTACATGCCATGAAAATATATCAAAGCCAAGAATAAGTTCTAGAGATTCTTGGTCTAGCCTCACTCCACTTTTAGGACTTTTGGATTAGTCTCACTCATCCATGAGACTTTTGGCTTTGTCTCACCCATGCCTAAGGACTTTTAGCTTCACCTCACCTATCTCAAGGGATTTTTGGCACCACCTCACCCTTAAGAGCACATTTCACAACCCAAACATAATTTAAGGAAATATATTAGTACCAATGCAACAAGGCAACGTCAAATGACATGTCTCATCATGCAAATGCACATACAAATATACAATGACAATTACATATCAAAGAATGCAAACAAAAAGGAGTGAAAAGCTACCTTAAAGTAAAACACAATTTTTCCCTTGGTTATTCTCTTTCCTTTTTGGTCTCATACCCACAAATAGATGGAGCTTGATTTCTTTGTCCTATACACAATAAATAACATCCCATTACATTCTTGGAAGAAGCCATGGCATCAAATACACATGGAAGAAGCATACTTCAATCTATGGTTCCATTTTTGTTCCATAAAAGGCCTAATGAAACAATTACCATAATTCAAGCTCTTGGCTTCATTCTCTTCTTATATCTAGGCCTCTTGACTCCATTTGGAATCCTTAGAGCCATCACACACTCATTTGCAAGAGCCTAAACACATGTTACTTTTTTAAGCCATATTATGGAACCTATAACTCTAACTCTCAATCTATGACTTCTAAATTTTTCTCAGGGATTCCTCTTATGTTCTTCCATCACATAAAGTTCTAAACCAAGCTTGGAACTAAGTAAAACACTCCTTAGCTCCCTCATCTATCCTAGGCTGAGGTAATGGAGGAAAATAGGACACGTGGAGCTTACAAATTTTTCTTGAAGGGAGAGACACTTAGGAAGCTTCCTAAGGGTCTTAGAAACTCAAATAAATAGTCACATAGAAACTTTAAGGGTCTTAGAAACTCAAATAAACACTCATATAGGCTAAAGAATTCTTGGATCAAAATAGATTTTACAAGATGTTCAAGAAACCCTAACTTTCCTATCTTGAAATTAAATGGTTTTTCTTACACTTTCTTTGCATTTCCTAGGTTCCCATACCCTAATTCATGGGTTTCATGCTTGCTCTTAGTTAGAATTCACTCCCTCCCCCTAGCTCTCTCTAAGGCTGAACGCACACACACATACACTGTAACACCTTAACTTCTAGCTCATACCCATCATGCCCTCATACTCATATGCACATATTAAGCTTACAAGGGAGATGATTAATTCTACCTTGGTGTTCTTTCTTCTTGGCATTATGCATGGGTAGATAATTACTTTGAAGTCACATGGACTAGGTGAGCTCTTTCTATGCCTCTTCATGCTTAATTACATCATTAAGACTTATTTCAATCCCAACCATATGCTTTAAACTCATGGAAAGCAAAAAGGGATTTGAGACATGCAAATTCGTAGTTGGCAGATTTTGCTTCATTTCTGGGCTAAGTTTGGAAATTCATAACTAATTGCAGAAACATCATAACTACATGATCTTGGTCATTCTAGAAAGCTTAAGACGTCTACTTTATCCTAAAAATATGTAAAAGTCTCAATATCTCACATATCATGCGTTTGACATCAAAACTCGTCCACGGTTCAGAGGGGGCTCTTTTGCTGTCACAGCTTACTGATATGGACTTTGAAAATGTCTAACTAATTCCAAAAAAATCCAATTCCTACAAACGATATCTCTATGGAAATATGTGAATATCATTTAGAGGAGAAAAATATCTCCAGATCAGTCCACCAAGCCAAATTCCCGGAAACCAATGAAACAGTACCTCGGGTCTGGTTGGGTGACTGATACTGGGCAGGAACTTCTAAATTGCATATCTTCCTCTCTAGACCTCTAAATGAGGTGCTTCTAGTTCCTACAAGTCACTGTGACCATCTAGTTTCTGTGTATAAAATTTTGTAGCCATTGGACTACGTTTGCCCCTCGGATGACACGATTGCCAAACTGACCAAATGAACAGTGTTTTCAAATATCCGAATTTCTGATGTCAACTTTGAAAAATCATAGAAAATGCTATAGACCTCCAAATGACATGAACTCTAGCTTCCCAAAAATCTCTAAACATGATCTAGTTACATGTCAAATTTCAGAACAAGAAGAGGTCATATGGTTAACCTTTGACATCATGTGCAAAAAGCCACGTTCTTGGCTAAAAATGGGGCTCATGGGGTCCAATCTTGGTTCTTCTACCTCTATGACTCTTTGAGCACATGAGAAAGCATCTATAAGGGTCATCAATCATGGCTCAAGTGTCTAACAACCTAGATTGGAGAAACTCACTACCCCATGCCCACTTATGCACTCATATGGCCTATGCTAACATTGAGCATTTCACATCAAATTTGCCTCTTCATTCATAATAGGCCTCATTCTCATACATTCGTCATACATGCATTAGCTTACAATCATTCATAAAGGTTACATCATATACATAATTAATTTACATCTTATGTCTCATATACAATACATTTACAAGAAGCTCTTTCCAAATCTCCATGGGTCTCCCTAGCTTCGTGCTTGGTGGCTCCCATCTCTAATCTCACTTGGTCCACCTAGCATGTTTGGATGGTGGAGAGGGAGGGTGAGATTCGGAGAATCCCAGTAGTTCATCTCTCATTCAATCATACATATATAGCATGCAAACAAGTCTCATTGTGCATGTATGGCATGTTAGCATATAAAATCATGATGAAAGCATTTAAAACATGTAAATTGGCCATACATAAAGAAAGACATTCTCAACATGTGAGTAGGCCATACATAACATTTAGAAGCTTGCTAAGTACTTGGATTAACCTCACCCACTCACTTGTGGCTTTTGGACTTACCTCACCCATTCTTAAGAGGTCCTTAGACTCAACCCTTACTCTTTGGGAGTCAACCTCACTTTTGGGAGACTCTTTACTCTTGTCTCAACCAACTTAAGGGTTTGGCTCATCCTCACCTTGGCTATAGGGTTATTGGCTTTTCCATTCCTCAAGCAAACCAAAACAAATTACATAAATCATCATTTCACTTCATAACATATCATCATGCTAACGCGCTTCTCATAACTCATATCATACATACATACAAGTAAGACAATGTAAACACACAATTATGCATGAAAGAAGGTGGAGAGAACTACCTGGTTAGCTATTCACTACTTCCTCTTTCACTTGTCTCCTCCCTTGTGGATTTCACTACCACTTCTAGATGGAGGACTTCTCTTGAGCCTAACCACACAAAAGCATGGAATTAATTCCTCAATACTTAATTCTTAAGCTAGGGATCTCTTCTCATCAACTCTATTGATCTCCTCAAACTAGGTTTCTTTCTCTCACTAGAATCCATTAACTATCCTCTCTCTTTTCTCAAACTCTCAAGCTCTTAAGAAGAAAAGCAAGAAAGAGAGAACTACATGACTTCTAACCTTCCTCAAGAGTGATTTCCCACTCTCCTTCTTCTAAACCAAGCTCAAGACCTAACTATTCTAACAATCAAAACCGTGGAAAGAGAGGGTAAGGGGAGAAGAGTAACATACTAAGAGAAAAGCCATGAAAATCCTTACCTTTCTTGTCCTTTCTTCTTCTCCTAAGCTTCTCTCTCTCTCCTCCGCCCTTTCCTCTCTCCTAAAGTGAGCTTAAGTAGGTTACAGAGTAAAAGAATGAGTTGGGATGGTTTAAAAAGTCAAATTCTCTATTTTCATGCTTTTCCGAACTAACCCTCGCTACGGCGAGCTCGAATAAGTCCCAGACCCCTGCCTTCTCTACAGCGTGCGCTACGGCGAGCAACTCCCTGGTTTTTGTATAGGGTGCCCGAACTCGCTATAGCTAGAAGGCAGTCTCGCTATAGCTAGACCATTCCTCGCTATAGCGAACAGGTACATTCGCTATAGCTAGGCTGTAGCTAGCAGACTTAGAAAATTTTTAGCTTCCAAAAATTTTCAGCTTTTCTTTTCCTTCCTTTTTCTTTTCTCTTTTCTTGGTTGTTACATACATAAGGGAGGAAGAAGCAACAAAACAAGAAGATGTACCTTGGTTCCTTAGCTTCTTCAAGAGTCTCTTTCTATCCTTTAGCTTCCTTCTTGAATTTCTAATCTTTATCATCTGAACCAAGGCCAAGCCAGACCCAATTCATCCATTCAAACCATAGAAAGAAAGAGCAAAGAGAGGAGAATAAGATATGTAAAGGAAATTCCATGAAAATCCTTAGTTTTTCTCACCGTTTTCCTTGATTTCTTCCCTTTCTTTTCTCCTCCTATGGTGCACCCTTCTCAACTGAGCTCTCCCCTGGCCTTGAGTAGAACATAATTTGGTTATAAGATGGAGAGAGTGGGACGCCTCTTATAAAGAAAAGGGAGATAAAAATTGTTCATAAAAATGCCATTTATGTCCCATCTTTTGGCTAATTCATTTGAAGCTCATTTTAGCTCCTTTTTTAAAACAGTCTTTTCCATCATAAAATTTAGGTCCTCAAATTTATAAAATGGCATTAGAAGTACTCAATTTGGATTTAAAACCTTCTTGAATAAAATGGTTAAAGTTTGGATCAATCGACGTTACAAAACATACACTAGAGGGGCTTTAACTGTCCCAAAGCTTCTTATGGTTTTTAAGGCCTCTGAGAGCCCTGAAAATCTCAAATTTTTCATTTAAAAAGTCATCCTGTGAGTTTTTCAAAAAGTACCCATCTTTACGAAAATACCATTGTACTTTTGGCAAAATTTTTGAATAACTCGAGTTCCGGTTTCTAAGCAACTCAATGCTCAAATTCTTATTTTTCATTATTTAAAATTTTATCTTAATTTTATTTGACCTTAAATCATTTATCTCAAGGGACTCGCTTTTATAATCGACTCAATTTTAGCTTTTAACGGGAAACTAGACGTTACACAAAATCTATACAATCTTTTTATAAGCATTTTGAAAGCTAAAGTTGTATTTGAAAGGATTAATTTTATAATAAAATTAAAAAAGATTTAGCAACGGTCAAAATTGCCACTTTTGAAAAATAAAATAGTTTAGCCACAATTGTATTGAAACCGTTGTTAAACCATGATATAGCCATAATTATAGAAACCGTGGACAATCTATAGTTTAATCATGGTTAAAAAAAACTATGGCTAAACTATGGTTTAGTCATAGTTTTCTTGGTTTAGTCACAGTTCTTTTGGTCTAGCTATGATTTTCTCAATCATGGTTAGACCATGATCTACCATTAATTTTATCAACGATTTGTGAAAATTGTAGTTAAAGTCTTTTGTGGTGAATGGTTCAACAACAAAGTACAAATAATCTCTATAGGGCTTAGCAATGGTTAAAACCATCATTAAAGCCAATAATTTGCAGTGTCAATCCTCTTCCCCTTCTTCCTTCTTTTTTTTTTTTTCCTTTTGTAGACTAAATTGATATCTCATTTTTGTCTTTTATGATAGACCTAACTAAAGTATTTGATTTGTCCTTCTTCATAGTAGATTTGAAAGGTTTTTAGTCATTCAATAGTTTTTTTTTTTGCGAAATTAAAAAGTTTTCAATATTTTGATGTCCTTCTTAATAGATCAAAGTTGATTAGTCCCACTCACACTTCACTTTAAATTAAGGTTTTTTACTTCTTTATTTGATCAATGTATTATCAATTTTCATTTTATTAATCTAAAATTTAATTCCCTCACTGTCATTTTGGATATAAAATTTTAGAGTATATTATACAAATTTCCTCTCTATTTTCAAAACGTACACTTTGGTCCAATTTTAAATTTTTCAACAAAAATACCCTCCATTAATCTAAATTACAAATATATATTATATTTAAATATGTACAAATAAAAATAAAAATAATAGATATTGCTTTCAAATATGCACAAAAAAGAGTATACTTTTTTAATTAAATTAAACAAAAAACTGTATTTATGTTAATGGAGGGTATTTTAGAAAATTTTTTTTTAAATTAGACTCCAATGTAAAATAACGCTTTGTTTCAAGAGAAGTCCATATATATTTCCAAAATAAAAGGGACATCTACATAATTTTAGTAAAATTTAATAGAGATTAGTTTAATTTACCCTAAATTTTAATACTCAAACCCAATCTATGTATATTGTTACATTCAGTTTCTTTGTAAACATAAAAAATGAGCCACGTATAAAAGGAAGTCCCCTAAATAGAAAGACTTAAGGCCAAATAAAATTAATATAAAATTTTAAATAATAGAAAATAAGGACATAAGGCTTAAGATACGCGAAAACCAAAGCTAGAAGAGTTAGGAAAATTTGTCAAAATAAATTAGAGCATTTTCATAATTTTTGGAAATTTAAGAAAACTCATAGGAAGGCTTTTTAAATGAAAATTTTGAGTTTTTTGAAGTTTTCTGTAAAGTCCCACATTGGCTGGAAGGGGCTTGTGGCTAGTCCATATAAGTGGGGGAGAATCCCTCCCTACCAAGGCGTGCTTTTTCCATGAGTTAAGCAGGAAGGAACAAACCCTAACGAATCGGGAAGACAGGGTCAAAGACCTACAAACAGGGAAGGAAGGGACAATACCTTGGTGGCTCTGTATGTGTATTTAATGTAACATCTAATTTTCTGAAAATAGAGAAAACGTGAAAAATGTAATGTACGATTTCTCCGTAAATGAATGAAATTTATCGGATAAAAAAGAAAGTCCCCTAAAATGATGTAGTTAAGGTCCCAAAAAATTTGGAAAGCATTCTAGACTCCTAAAAATGAGAATCCCAGGCTCAGACGGAAAGAAAAATGGAGCTAAAATGAAGAAATAATTTCTTATGAAAAGCTTATGAAATGTAATAGCATTTTCGTAATTTTGAGAAAATTTTAGAATTCAAACAAGAGGGCTTTTTAAATGAAAGTTTTGAGTTCTCTGGAGTTCTCAAAGGCCCTTAAAACCATGAAAAGCCTTGGAATAGTTAAAACCCTTCCAGTGGACGTTTTCAAATGTCAGTTGACGCGAACTTTGATTGATTCGTTCGGGAAGGTTTTAGCTCCAATTTGAGTGATTCCAAAGACATTTTACTAAATTGGGAATCTAAATTTCATAATGGAAAAGACGGTTCTCAAAAAGGAGCTAAAACAAAGGAGAAAGGAAAATACCAAGAATAAAAGGTAAAATGAGAATTTTTGAAAAGTGTAACTTATTCCCACCTATATATATGATGCACCCTTCTTCTCCCTTCATTATGCAGGACCATGTTCTGCCCAAAACCAGAAGAAAACCCTAGGGGATGAGGCACATAAAAGGAGGAAAAAAGGAGGAGAAATTCAAGGTAGAAAGGTATGGATTTTCATGGTTTTTCATGCTCTTTCTCTTTCAAACCTCTTCTCCTTTGTTTTCTATGATTAAAATGAAGTTTATAAATCTGTTTTAAGGGAGAAATTGAGGGGAAAATTCGGATTTGAAGAGAGGAGCTCAAAGAACACAAGATTCAAGTGAGAAAAAGCAAGAAAACAAGGTAATTTCTCTTCCTATGGTTGTCATCTTTGGTTCCCTCCTCCACCATTTTGCCCCACTTGAGAAAACCCTAGGAGGAGATGATTTTTAGAAAAAACCAAGCATGAATCTAAGGAAAAAGGGTGTGGAGATTAAGAATATGCAAAAGAAATTATCAAAAAACCATTATATTTCAAGATGCAAATTCTAGGGTTTTGTGTGCACCTTCTAAAATCTGATTTCATATGATAATTCCTAAGCCTAATTAAGAGTTTAAATGAGCTCCTAAGATCCCTAAGATGCTCCCCACATGCTTCCTCCTTCAAGGAAACAAAGAGAATTCCAAGGAGGCCAAAAAAGGGCTATGTCTTAGCCAAGCATGGATGGAGTAGCTAGGGAGAGTTTTAAATTTTTTCAAACCCATTTTTGTGTTATATATGATGAATGAATATGAGGGGGGGCCTTGGAAAAAATTTAGAACCCATGGAAAGTTAATTGGTGCCTTAGGTTCTATATTATGACCTAAAGAAGCAACATGTAGTTAGGCTCTTTGTTTTAATTGTGTGATGACTCCAAGAGGCTTAAAAGGAGTCAAGAATTATATTTGAAAGGAAAGAATGGAGCCTAGAATTTATTTGAGGGGTGTTGCTTCATTAGGTGCATTTATGGACCATAATGGAGTTTATAGAACCACCTAGTATCTAAGCAAGTATGTGGCCTTAGAATTGAGTTCATGAACCTAATTGACTCTCATAAAATGTGTCTAGGCCAAGAGAAACCATCTCCACCAATTTGTGGGTGTGTGGCCGAAAGAGGAGGCTTGAATCCTAAAGGAAAAGTGTGTGGTTGTATACAAGGTAGCTCTCTCCACCTTCTCTCATGCATGGATGTGTGTTTAGCTTATCTTAGAATGTGTGTATGAGTATTATCAAATCATGAAAAGTATGCTAGCATGATTTATTATACCATGATTTCATGATGTCATGTTTTGCTTTTAAATGAATGCATGATGTTTGCTTAAGTTTGCTAGAGTGTAGAGAGGCCAAAAACTCTTCCTTTTGGTGAGGATGAGCCAAGAACCCTTGAGCTTAGTTGAGACAAAGTAAAGAATCTCCCAAAAGCAAAGTGGGCTCCCAAGAGTATGGTTGACTCTAATGCTCTTAAAGAATGGGTGAGGCAAATCCAAAATCCAAGAAGAGAAGTGTAAGGCCAATCCAAACACTTGGTGAGCTCTTGAATGTCTTGTATGATTTATTCATATGCCAAGTTTGCTTTTTAAATGTCCATAACTTCCATTTTCTCCATGCATGCATTTGTAAAGCTTGCTTTGCACATATTATGTATGATTGAATGGGAGATGAGCTATTGGGATTCCTTGAATCTCATCCCCTCCTCTCCAATGATCTAACATGCTAGGTGAACTAAGTGGATATGCTAATGGGAGCCAACAACACTAAAGGAAGGAGATTGATAATCATATGTTTAACTTTTGCCACTTTAAGACCATGATTGTACCATATGATGTATATGATATTGTAAATAGTCTATGACCCTTGAGACATATATAAATATGCTATTATGTGATGTTTAGATGTATGAATATGATGTATGACCTCTAGCATTTACTTTGAGTATGTAATACCAAAGTGTGCAATGTGAAAGTTTAATGGGAATGTAAATAAGTGTGGGTTAAATGGTCAAAATGAAATGCATAAGGTTTGGGACCATTTAGGCAACTCACACAAGTCTTAAATGTACTTTTAGACTTGCCCAAAAGGTGCCACAACTAAGGGAAAGCCATTTGGCAAATTTGGTACCCCATATGGAGCTAAATTTGACCATAATGGAACCCTATATCACTTTTCAGCCAAATGCATTAGTCTTGATCTGAAATTTAGCATGAAATTAGGTCTCATTGAGAGATTTTTAGGAATCTAAAGATCATAATTTTTGAAGGTCTACAGAATATTTGATGATTTTTCAAAGTTGGCAATTTTTATAGTTTCTGGTTTGCTCACTATTCATTTGGTCCAAAATTAAACTTTGTCACATGAGCCTCAAATGATGTCCAATTGACATGAAATTTTATACAGAGAAACTAGATAATCACAATGACTCATGCCAACTAGAAGCACCTCATTTAGATGTCTAGAGAGGGAGATATGAATTTTTAAAGTTTATGTCTAGTGTTAGTAAAATTGCCCGACCAGAAGTACTGTTCCATTGAATTTTGAGGTCTGGGCTTGATGGAATGATCTGAAGATATTTTTTCTCTCTAGTTAACATCCACAAATTTCTATATTGGTATCATTTTCATGGATTGTATTTTTTTGGAATTAATTGGACATTTTCAAAGTTTTTCGTAGAATTCTATGACAGTTCCAGACTTTAGTCGGACCTTTGAATTATTTTGGATGTTAAACGTCCTTTGTGATGAATGTCATGGTCTGGGCATATTTGTAGTGTGAAGTAGACATCTATTTCTTCTTAGAATAACCAAGATTGCATGATTTTGATTTTTCTAGATTTAGTTATGATTTTCCAAAGTTTGGTCAGAAAATGGAGCAAATCTGGCCCAAATTAAATAAGCTCATTTCATGCTTCATTTCGGTTTCCATGAGTTGTGAGCATGATTTTGTGATGCAAATAAGTTTTAATGATGTATTTAAATATGAGGATGCATAGCATGAGCCCAAACGGTCCACGTGACACTGATTAAAAATTTTAAGTATAACGCAACGCAAATAAACCCATTATTTTCATCCCTTCTTTCATGTGCTCTCATGGAAATGATGATGTGAAGCTTATGAATGTCATGAAATGAGCTATAATTTATGGTGTTACATTCTTAGAGGTCTTGAAAACTATGGGAACCCCTAAACCAGTTAAAACCTCTTCAGTGAACAATTTTGGCCGTTAATTGATTGAAACTTTGACTGAATAGTTTAGAATGATTTTAAATCCAATTTAAGTGAAACCAAAGTCATTTTATGAATTAGAGGATCCAAATTTTATGATGAAAAAGAAGGATTTCAAAAAATATTTGAAATGAATCCAAACAGTAAAAACTAAGACAAGGGACTAAATTGCAAAGTTTAAAACTTATGAAAATGGATACTTGGCCCTATAAAAATGTCCCAATCTGGTTTGATCTCTTAACCAACTTTTTCACATGATGAAACAAAAATAAGAGGGCTAAGAGTGGCACACAAAAGGGAAAGCTAAGGGGGGAAGAAGGAGTCTTGAAAAGGTAAGAAAATACACACTTTTTTCCCTTTCCTTTTCTAAACTTTTTCCACTCCTTCTCCTCTCTTATTCTATGGTTTTAACACCTTAATTGGTCATGGTTGGTCACTAGTTTAGCAAGAAGAGGATAGAAACTTCAAGGGCTCTTGGAAGCATAGCAAAACTGTAATATCTGGTTCTCCAAAAACCAGAAAAAACGTGAGAAATGTAACGTATGGTTTCTCCGTAAATGAACGAAATTCACCAGATATAAAAGGAAATCCCTTGAAATGATGTAGTGAAGGTCTTAAAAATTTTGGGAAGCATTCTAGACTCCTAAATATGAGAATCCCAGGCTCAGACGGAAAGAAAACGGAGCTAGAATGAAGAAATAATTTCTTACGAAAAGCTTACGAAACGTAATGGCATTTTCGTAATTTTGGGTAATTTTTGGAATTCACATAGGAGGGCTTTTTAAAACCAAAGTTTTGAGTTCTTTGGGGTTCTCAGAGGCCCTAAAAACTATGGGAAGCCCCGGGATAGTTAAATTCCCTTCGGTGGACGTTTTTCTAATGTCAGTGTGCTCGAATTTTGACAGATCCGTTTAGAAAGGTTTTAGCTCCAATTTGAGTGATTCCTAAGGCATTTTTCTTAATTGGGAACTTAAGTTTTATAATAGAAAAGAAGTTTCTAAAAAAGGAGCTAAAACAAAAGAGAAACGAAAATGCAAAGTATGAAGGGAAAAATTAAAATTTTTGAAAAAGTCACTTTTCCCTACCTATATATAGGTGGCGCCCCACTTTCCTTCCCATTTGGAATCAAAAAATTTTGCATAATTTCAGAAGGGAGAACTAGGGTTTTGGGCGCACCAAGAGAGAAGGAGAAGAAGAAGAAATTCCAAGCTTAAGGTATGTTTTTATAGTTGTTTTCGATGCTTTTCTCCATCTCCACCACCTCTCCTTCATTTTCCTTTCTTTCCTTGGATTAAAATGAGGTTTATAAATCTAATTCAAGGGATATATTTAAGGGAAAGTTCGGATTTGAAGAGAAGAGGTTGGAGAAATCAAGATTCAAGCCAAACTAAGCAAGGAAACAAGGTAAAAATGCATCCTATGGTTGATACCTTTCATCACACTTCTTCTCCATTTCGACCTACACTAAGAACCCTAGGAGGATCTAATTTCCAAGCCCAACCAAGCATAAATCTTAGGTATTTGATAGAGAGGAACAAAAATATGCAAAGAAAATAACAAAATAGGCATTAGGATTCAAGATGCAAAACCTAGGGTTTCTAGTGCACCTTTTAAATTCTGAATTTGTGATACTTCCTAAGTCTAATTAAGAGTTTATAAGAGTTCTTGAGACACCTAAGATTTAGCAATCAGAAAATAAGAGAGAAAAAAAAAGAGAAGTTGAAAAATTTTCGAAGGACTGAAAATTTTTTAAATCTGCTAGCTATAGCCTAGCTATAGCAAATGTACCTATTCGCTATAGCGAGAAATGGTCTAGCTATAGCGAGAGTGCCTTCTCACTATAGCGAAAATGCTTCTAGCTATAGTGAGTGCAGGCACCCATACAAAAACCAGGGCATTGCTCGTCGTAGCACGCGCCATAGCAAAAGCAGGGGTTTGGGATTGATATATGCTCGCCGTAGCGAGGGTTAGTCTGGAAAAGTGTAAAAAAAGAGAATTTGACTTCTTAAAGTGCCCCAACTCATCCTTTCTCTCTAAACCGACTTAAGCTTCATCCAAGCACAGAAAAAAGCTCGAGAGAGAGAGGGAAACTAAGAGAAACTAAGAGAGAAGGAAGGGAAGCTAAGGAAGAAAGGTAAGAACCTTCAAATCTCTTCATGCTCCTTTTTCTTAATTAACCTTCAAATCTCTTCATGCTCCTTCTTCTTAATTTTATTCTTCTCCTTCTAAGCTCCCTTTTCCATGGGTTGATGAGTAAGAAAGTTTTGTTCTGACCTAGAGGGAGCAAGAAACTCATGTATCTTTACTCCTTCCTCTTTGCTTTCCTTTTTGAGAGCTTGAGAGAGGAAGGATAGTTGGTAAACTTCTAAAGAGAGAAGGAATCTCTAGTTTCTTAGATGCTTGGTAGGGTTTGCTATAGAGAAACCCCTAGCTTTGTGAATAAGTGTTGAGTTATGAGAAAGTAATTCCATGCTCTTGTGTGTCTAGGCTCGAGAGAAGCACTCCCATCTAGTGGTGATTGTGAAATCAACAAGGGAGAAGACAAATTGAAAGGGAAAGTTTGTGATTAGCCAATAAGGTAGCTCTCTCCACCTTCTCTCATGCATAGATGTGTGCTTACATTGTCTTGTATGTGTGTATGTTTTACACCATGAAAAGTATGCTAGCATGATGATGTCTTATGTATTTCAATGATATTTTATGTGATTGCTTTGCTTTGCTTAAGTATGGAAAAGCCAACAACCCTCTAGCCATGGTGAGGATGAGCCAAGAACCCTAAAGTTAGTTGAGACAAAGTAAAGAGTCTCTCAAAAGTGAGGTTGACTCCCAAGAGTAAGGTTGAGTCTAAGGACCTCTTAAAGAATGGGTGAGGCAAGTCTAAAATCCATAACTGAATGGGTGAGGCTAATCCACTTGCTTGGCAAGCTTTTGTATGTTATATATGGCCTACTCAAATGTTGAAAATGCTTTTCTTATGAATTTCACATGCTAATATGCCCATGCATACAATTGTGAGACTTGTTTGCATGCTTTATGTATGATTGAATGAGAGATAAGCTATTGAGATTCTTTGAGTCTCACTCCCCCTCTCCGCCATCCTAACATGCTAGGTGGACCAAGTGAGGCAAGAGATGGGAGCCACCAAGCTTAAAGCTAGGGAATTCGGTGAAGAAATTGTAAAAGAGTCATGTTGTCACCATTTTGTAGTTGAGTTAAGAGATGTAATCTAATGATGTACATGATGTCATACATATGAATACTTGTAAATGAATGTATTTATCATATATGTATGAGAATTAGAACCATCTTGAATGATGTAGCAAGTTTCGGTATGAATAGTAAGATCTTGGCATTATGTACATGGTGTATGTGTTAGTGTGGGAGAGTGGGTTTTGAAAATCTGAGTTGTTAGACATTTGAGCCATGTTTAATAGCTTATGTTGATGCTTTCCCATGTGCTCATAGAGCCTTAGAAGTAGGAGAAGCCAATTTGAACCCTTAGAGCCCTCTTTAGCAAAAGAAATTGGTCACTTTGCCCATGATGTCCAAGTATAACCAAATGACCTCTTCTTGCCTTGAAATTTGGCATGTAACTATATCTTGTCTAGAGCTTTTTGAGAAGCTAAAGATCAGGTCATTTGGAGGTCTTTGGAAATTTTTATGATTTTTCAAAGTTGGTATCAGAATTTCGGATTTCCATAAGCACTATTCATTTGGTCAGTTGTGAAATTGTGTCATCCGAGGGGCAAACGTGGTCCAATGGGTACAAATTTTATAGAGAGAAACTAGACAGTCACAGTGACTTGTAGAAACTAGAAGCACCTCATTTGGAAGTCTAGAGAGGAAGATATACGTTTTCGAAGTTTTTGCCCAGTATCAGTCATCTTGCCTGACTAGAGGTACTGTTCCATCGATTTCTGAGAGTTTGGCTTGATGAACTGATCTGGAGACATTTTTACTCTCTATTTAACATCCACATATTTCCATAATTGTATCATTTTCATGCATTGGATTTTTTTGGAATTAGTTGGACATTTTTTAAGTTCATATCAATAAACTGTGACAGTATCAGGACTAGTCCAACCTCCAGATGATTTTGCGTGTCAAACGTGTTGTGTGTGGGATTTTATGACTTGTACATATTTTTAGCATGAATTAGACACCCCAAGCTTTCCAGAATAACTGAGATTACATGTTTTCAATTTTTATGGATTTAGTTGTGATTTTCCAAACTTTGCCCAAAAATGAGGCCAAGTATGGCTAAAAATGAACATGCATGTTCCATACCTCTTTTTGGTTTCCATGGCTTTAAAGCATGTTTTTGGGATTGAAATGAGTTGTAATGGTGCAATTAAATATGAGGATGCATAGAATGAGCTCACACGATCCATGTGACACTGAAATGAATTTTTAGCTATGTCGCAACTCTAAGCAAGTGTATGAATCCAATAAAGAAGATCTCACTTTATTCTTCCTATATCTCATATGAGCATGTAAGGCATGATGGGTGTGAGCTAGAAATGATAGTGTTACATAAGATGCTCCCCACAAGCTTCCTCCTTCAAGAAAACTAAGAGAACTCAAAGAAGCCCAATTGATGTCCTAGTCTCGGCCTAGGAATGTTTGTGTAGTGGAGGAAAGTTTTAAATTCTTCCAAGGCCATTCTTGAGTCATATTTGATGAATGAAGATGAAGGGAGGCCTTGGAAAAATTTTAGAACTCATGGAAAGTGATTTGGTGTCTTAAGTTCCATATAATGACCTAAAGAAGCAACATGATGCTAGGCCTTTTGTTGTGATGATGTGATGACTCCAAGAGACTTAAAAGGAGTCAAGAATCATATTTGAAAGGAAAGAATAAGGCCTAGAAATCATTTGAGGGGTGTTATTTCATTAGGTGCCTTTATGGACCATAATAAGGGCTATAGAGTAATCTAGTGTTTCACCTAGTTGTGTGACCTTAGAATGTGTTTCATGAACCTAATTGGCTCCCATAAATTGTATCTAGGCCAAGAGAAACCATTTTGTCCATTTTGACGAGCTTATGCCTTGTTTTGTCCATTTTGGAACCATAATGATGGTTCATGATATATATGATATTGTATATGTACCATGAACCTCGAGATATGTGTAAATATGATATTATATGATGTTTTGAATGTATGAATATGATGTATGCCCTCTAGCCTACTTTTTGAGCATGAGATGCCAAATTATGCAATGTGAAAGTATGATGGATATGTGCATAAATATGGGTTGAATGGCCAAAATGAGATGCATGAGGTTTGGGACCATTTGAATAGCTCACACAAGTCTCAAATGTACTTTTAGACTTTCCCAAAAGGTGCCACAACCAAGGGAAAGCTATTTGGCAAATTTGGTACCTTATATGGAGCCAAATTTGACCATAATGGAACCCTATATCACTTTTTGGCCAAATAAGCTAGTCTTAATCTGAAATTTGGCATGCAATTAGGTCTCATTGAGAGCTAGAAAGCTAAAGATCATAATTTTTGGAGGTTTATAGAATATTTGATGATTTTTCAAAGTTAGAAAATTTTATGGTTTTGGTTTGCTGCACTATTCATTTGGTCTGAAATTGTTTTCTATCACACGAGGCTTAAATGATGTCCAATTGCCACGAAATTTTATACAAAGAAACTAGATGATCACAGTGACTTGTGTTAACTAGAAGCACCACATTTGGAGGTCTAGAGTGGAAGATATGAATTTTTAAAATTTCTGTCTAGTATCAATAAATTTGCCCGACTAGAAGTACTATTCCATTGAATTCTGAGATCTGGGCTTGATGGACTAATTTGGAGATATTTTTTTCTCTCTAGTTAACATCCACAACTTTCCATATTGGTATCATTTGCATGGATTGGAGTTTTGTGGAATTAATTGGACATTTTCAAAGTTTTCTGCAGAATTCTGTATCAGTTCTAGAATTCAGTTTGACCTTTGGACTATTTTGGATGTCGAACATCCTCTGTGATGGATGTTATGGTCTGGGAGTATTTTTAATGTGATGTAGACATCTGTAGCTTCCTAGAATGACTAAGATTGCATAATTCAAATTTTTTTTAGATTTAGTTATGATTTTCCAAAATTTCCCCAGAAAAGAGGCCAATTCTGGTCGAGAATGAATTCCTATTTTCCATGCTCCAATTCGATTTCTATGAGTTGTAGGCATGTTTTGTGATGAAAATGAGTTGTAATGATGTAATTAAATATGAGGATGCATAGAATGAGCTCACATGGTCTACGCGACACCGAATGGAATTTTTAATCATGACGCAACTCAAGAAGTGTATTATTTTTAATGGAATTTCTCACTTTCTTCTTGCAAATATCACATAAACATGTAAATGATGATGGATATGAGCTAGAAATTATGGTGTTACAAAAGCACCTTGAGAAAGCTAGCAAGTAAGGTAAGGATTATGACTTGTCTTACTTCTTCTTTGTTGTTCTCTCTTAGGTGATTTTTGGTCAGACCTATCCCATCTAGGAGAAGATGAATTCTGACCTTAGCAAGAAAGAAACAAGTATTTAGGAGTGTGGGAATTAACATTAGTCCATTGGAATAAAAAAGAGAAGTAAGAAATTCAAGTTGGAGAATCTTGGGGTTTTGGAAGAAATGTTAAATTCTAATTTTTCCTAGATATATTCTAGCTTATGTAAGACATGGTATGAGTCCATTAGACCTCTAAGAAGATTTATATGAGCCATTCCCACAAGGCAAAGTAACAAAACTCTATGGGTCATCAAGCTCCTCCATGTCTTGGCCTAAGCTAGTTTTTGCACCTAGGGAGTGTTTTAAATTTTTTTAAACTTAGATTGGGACTAGATATGATGGAAGAGTATCAAAGGAAGCTTTGAAAAAGTTTTAGAAGCCATAGAATGTGAGATGGAGGTGTAGGCTCTATAATGAGACATTAGAAGCAACTTATAGTTAGGTTCCTTAAAATGAATATGTGATAACTCCAAGGAGTTTAAAGGGAGTTAAACGACCTAGAATGAATTCGAAATGGTAGCCAAGATCATGAATTCTCATAGTTGCTTCAAAAGGTCTTGTATGGAAGCATAATGGAGCCATAAAACAAAGTAGTTTCACATAGAGTGTGTGATGCCAAAGGTTGTTTTCATGAGTGATTTATGTCTCTTTTGATGTGTCTAGGCCAAGAGAACCAAAGACCACCTAGTTGCAAGGCTTGACTGAGAAGAGGGAGAAGAATCTTAAGAGAAAAGTGTGTGCATTTGTTTCAAGGTAGCTCTCTAACCTTCCTCTCATGCATTCTTAGGTGTTTTCTTGTCTTTGGATGTGTGTATGTATGTTTATGCCATAAGAAATGTTTCTAACTATTTCTTACATGCCATGGTACCATGATATTCTTGAAATGTGTTTTATGAATGTGTTTTGGCTTGAATAGGTATGGTGATGCCAAAAGTCCCTTAGCAAGGGTGAAGATGAGCCAAAAGTTCATAGGATTGGATAAGACAAAACTAAAAGTCTCAAGAAGAGTGAGGCTTAGTAAAAAATCCCTTGAAAATGGGTGAGAAAAATCCAAAAGTCTTAAGAAAAATGGGTGAGGTAAAACCAAGACCCTTAAGAGCCTAGGTATGATATATATGAGTTTCTTGAACATGAAAAATGATTTATGTATGTTCATGACTAGCCTAAGAGACATGCATTCATTCTTTGACTTGGATTTACATCCATTATGTACGTTTGAAAGGGTAAAGAGCTATTAAGATTCTTTGGATCTTACTCTTCCCCTCCACATGTCTAATTATGTCTAGGTGAGCTAAATGGATTAAATAGTGGAGGCTAAAGACCTTGAAGCATGGCACTTTGACAAAGGAGAAAGAAAATAAACATTTTGATGTTAAGAGTCGTAATCACATGATATATGAATGATGTAATTGATTGAACATATGTAAATTTATGTATTTATGATGAATAAATGGGTTTTAGATCCATATGTGTATGTATGAGAAAGTTTGACATCGAAATGCCTTAGGATACTTGTATGTAAGCTTAAGTTAGGAAGTGGTTTTGAGATGCATGAGGATTTGGACTACTTGGGACAACTTTTATATGCTGATTTTAACTATTCAGACATGCCCAATTGGTAGTGGTTGGAGTAGGAGAGCATATGGTATTATTTTGACTTTTTAAGACATATAAAAGTGCCACTTTTGTATCTTATACCCAAAACTGACCAAATGGAAGAGTTTTCCCATGAAATTTGGCATGAATATAGTTTCATCTAGAGCTTTTTGTTAAGCCAAGAACCACATTATTTGGAGCTCTAGAATAAATTATAAATTTCCAAAGTTGGAAAAATTTTTAAATTTGATATATGCACTATTCATATAGTCAGTTTTTTTTCCTGTGTCATCTGAGAGCCAAATGATATCCAATGCTTATAAAACTTACAGGCATAAACTAGGAATGATAAGCTTTCTGTATTTAGATTTATATTGAGGGAGATATGAATTTTTTAAGTTGGTAGTCAGTACCAGTAATGCAGACAGACCTTCAGTACTATTCCATCAATTTTTGTGTATTAGATGCCATTCTTTTATTTGGAACTATTTTTAGTCGATAGTAGACATTCACAGATTTCAAGAATAGTATGATTTGTTGGGTTTTGATTTTTGTAGAATTAGTTATGAATTTTTAAAGTGTATATTAGAAACTTGTGACAGCAAACCTAGACAACTAGACTTTTGGTGTTATTCTATTGTCATTCGTAGTTCAGTTGGTGTTTTTATAGTTTGGAATGATTTTTAACCTATGGTTGACATTTAGGGATTTTCAAAAAGCTATCATTTGCTTGATTTTAATTTGTTTAGAATTAATTATGATTTTTCAAAGTTGATGTTAGAAATTCGCCCTTGTAACTCGAGAGAAATTCTAGTTCTTAGTGAAGCATGGTTCCAAATCCGAAATGTATGAGATGAAATGTGATGTTGTTAACTTGTATGGATATGTTATGGATATGAAATGATGTTGGTAAGTCCACATGCCCCCAAAAGCCAAGGATGATGTTTATGGCCCTCTATTTACATAAGTAATTTTGGATAAAAGTGTATGTGTTTTGCACATGGTGCTTGATCCTTTACGTGAGCTTCCAAATATATTAATATTGATATGCTTGAGCATGTTATAGGCAGAATGGAATTGAGGTAAGTTTGAATGTCTCATGTGGGCTAAAATGATCAAAGTTGAAGTCCATGTGCTTGCTTTTCAAGTACCAAAGTATACAAATCCCATATAAATGAGGATGTAAGACTTTGAATGTTATGTATGGGGTGTATGAACTTAAGGTATTACATATATTTTCTATTAGTGACTAGATATTGGATATTAATTTTAATCGGGTATCATTGGATACCTAAAATATCTACCCAAATTGTCATCCCTATATTTCAGTTATAGTATTACTAAAAATAAATCAAATAAATTTGTAGAATAATGGTTTATGCATTGTCATTTGGGAGAACCAAGGAAACATGCATCCTTCGACATTCTAAGTATATATATATATAAGGATGAAGGAATTAAATAATTCTACAATAAGCTTTTGAATCAAGTATAACAATAGGATAAAAATGAGAAAAAACAACACTGAGTTTGATAATATGTTTGCTGAAATAAGTCACTTTTTTTAATGTTTATTCTTCATAGTTTGTAAATGGCACCTCTCAGTTAATAAGGCTATATATGTGGCACAATGTTTGTATTTCGCACATCTTGTACTATGAAAACATGGTGCTATAGATAAAACTCAAATGAGCTGATTTAGAGCCACAAATTGATATATATAGGCTCCTAATTAACCTTGCTTACTTTCTTTCTTATGGTTTCTTTCTCTATGCCATCTTGCTTATGTTAGCTTAATTTGTATTTTGAGTCATTCCTTATAGAATACAAGCAACAACTTTCTTTCTCCTATATTATCTAGTTAAGTTGGCCTCGAATTTGAACCATCCTTGATGGAACACCAGACTTAGTCGCATGAAGTTTAGTGAGAAGTGTCTAGATTATAGTTAACTATCAAGGCTTAATTCCTTGGGTAAGTTGGCAATCTTGTTTTCCTTTTGTATTTATTATTTGTTTAACATTAGGGAACCCTTTTACACTAAGCAAGTTATTGCTTGAAAAATCATGATGCAAATCCCACTACCCTAGCTCCTTTTTTGTATCAAAATTTTGTTTTGAATGGGAAATAAGTCTAATTTATAATATGTATTTCTATATAAGTATGGTAATGAATAATTCTTTATTCTAATTCAATGGCTCACCAAACTTTTAAAATATTGCTTATCAACCTTTTCCGTACAAAAATTTTTTGTCGATGAGGCATTTTTTTGGAAAGGATTTTATTATTAAGAGCTCAATCTCTTGGAAAGTAAAGATTTTGACTGTTGAATTACTTTAAAATTTATATATATGATAATAAAACATTATTTTATACAAATTCTAAAAACTATATCTAATTGGAAAAGAATTCAACTTCCTAAATAGAAATCTTTATTTTTTTTTTTTGAATTTTACTGAAATTATACAAGGTTTTCATTTATTTTTAAAAAATATATAAACTTTTTCTGAAACAAAAAAATTACTATATATTTTAGTCTATTTTTAAATTTTTTTATTAAAAAATTTTTTGAGTTAAAAAAAAATATATTTATGTTAATGGGAGTTATTTTAGTTAAAACATTTAAAATTGAATTAAAGTGTAAAATAATTCTTCATTTTAGAATAAATTTATATAATTTTAACCAAATTTAAAGAGAGAGGGTTGGTAATTTATTCAACAATTTCCCTTGAGAATGGTGGGTTGAAACTTGAAAGGAAGGGGTGTTTGGGTTTGAATTCCAGGGAGATGTGCTCACGGCTCATCACCTTCACTTTATGTGAATTATTACGGATATAGATTGATACGTGAAAACAAGTCACATCGGTGGATTTTTGTTTTTTTTTTGGGTATTAACTGTCATTGAATAGTAGATCTAAACACCAATTATTTCACTCGTTTGTTTGCGATCACCACGTTAAAATTGTGATAACTACTAAATAATGAAATTCCAGCTCAAGCGCCTTGTTTTATTAGCTGGGCAATATCACCAAAGATTAGCTTAATTAGTGGTTTTATTCAATGTATTAAAAATCAGACCAGATATTAAATTGAGATAAAAAGCAATTCACAATTTAATGATTTGACCGTGCTTAAATTGAGATCAAATTGTTTTTCTAATTATATATATAAAATATAAATATATATAACATTTTATAATTAAATTAATATATATCATAAAATAATATTTAAAATAAATACAAATATTTTAAAATATAAAAAATAGTTATAACATTTTACATACATACAAAATAGGTTTAATTGAGTTCATAAAACATCACAAATTTTTATTACAGAATGCCAAAGTCTATTTTAAATCCAAAAAAAATCAAAAATTAGATTTTGATTAGTTTAGTGTCAAATCATTTGTTTTTATCGATTTTATTGACTTTTTACCAATTTGGTCAGTTATTGATTAGTTTCTTTCTTAATTTATTTTGAAAATCAAATAAACTAATTTAATGATTGATTCATTGGTTTTTTGGTTTGATTGGTCGGTTTGATCTAATTTTCATTAGGCGTTTACTTGAATATTGGATAACTTCATCCAACGTTTCATTTAACCTCAAATAGATTATCTTAGTGGTCAACTAGATATACTCTCAATTTTAGGCACTCAAGTTTAATCCCTAGAATTAGCATCTAAGAGACTTTATTCTAAAAAATACAGCAGGTCCATGTAAGGGGTGTATCTTTAAGATCATTCGGAGAGAAATTTAGTTTCAATTGACACAAAAAATGAAATAAAAATAAATTTACCGTATAAGAAAAAAATAGAAAGTGTTCAATCTTTACAACTTGTGCAATGGAAAATTTCATTGAGCGCAAATTATGCCACGAAGTTTGCAACGATGAGTTAATGTCAGAACTATTAAATTGGCAAGCAATAATTTATAGTCTCAGACAAAAGATGCAATTATATATATTGGCATGAAAGCCTTTTTTTGTTTTTTTAAAGAAATTATCATTAGTAAAATACATATTGAATTAAATTAATCAGATAATTTTCATGCAATACCTTTTGAATTTTTCAGTCAATTTTAAAGTAATGATTTTATATTCTCGAGAGTACTATATTTTCTAATTATGATGTGATTAATAATTAAATATAAAAAATATTTATTAAATCAATAATTATAATATTAATTTATTTAATAATTAATAGTTTTCAAAAGAATTAATTTCATTTTTGGGTAATTAATTAATATATTATAATACTAAATTTATCAAAATAAATGAAATATTGTTCTATATTTAATGATATCCAATAATTATTGTATCATAACTAAAGAATATAGTATTTCTGAGAATATAAGACCATCACTCTAAAATTTAAGATCTAACTTAACATTGATTTAAAACTACATTTTGTGACTTTTGCGAAACAAATTAGATCATGTGGCAAAATATAAGCAGCAATATAGAAATGATCACTCAGTATAAAATGATTACTCAAAGTGAACTTGATAAACAAGTAAGGATATATATATATATATATCTATATATATTAGCTTTTGATGTGAAACTTTGTTTCTCTTTTTTTGGGGGGGTACTCTTCAAGAGAGTATAAATTATCCTTTTATTTAGCACTTGGGAGAAAAATATTAGTTAATTTCAAACACTTTTTTCACCATTTTTTTCAATCAATTCTAAAAAAAATCATTTGGAATTTATTTTAATATTCTACAAGGATGAAATATTAGAGCAAACTTATATTGTCAAATCATTAATTAACGAAACTATTTTTCGACTAAAATAGAGTTGTTGCCGAGGTACTAAACGAAATGTGCATGATGTCATTTGTGCTCCGTATGCTTGCTGGCATATTTTACTGTTGGCATCGGAATGGAAAATAAATTTTCACACTATTGTTATGTTTGGTTGGTAGATTGATCATTCTTGCATTTATTTGGTTCTCTCAAAATAGGTGACTTACATTTCATCGAAATATTATGGAGTTAGCCGGCTTTCTTGAAATGATTTGAAAAATGACAATATTATTCTTTTTATGCTAAACATTACTGTCCTTCCTATAACGAATATTTTAATATTTTATAAGAGTAATTAAAAATATTTTATACAAAATAAAAATTAAAAAAGAATATTGTAAAATTTTCAATTATAAGTATTTTTAAAAATAGCTTATTAAAATAACAAAATGTATTTTAACAATTTATTTAATTAAAAAGTATTATGAACACACTATAAAAAAAATGACATCAAGCGTTGGTTAAAAAAGACATCTAACGTTGGTTATAACTGACGTTATGTACTCTAACGACGGTCACAAAAATTGACGTTAGAGGCAGCGTGGAGACTCCTTCTAACGATGGTTATTAAAACTGTTGGAACAACCGACACTAGTCTATCTAACGTCGGTTAAAACCGACATTAATGAATGCAATTCAAGATATTATATTTAGTCAAATAATGTCGGTTATAACCGATGTTAGATAGAAAATCTAACGCTGGGTAGAATCGACGTTAGCATATTAACTAATTGCTTTATTTTAATGTCTGTTATAACCGACGTTAGATATCCTATCTAACGTCGATTATAACTGACAATAAAATCAAATAAGAGGTAAATATTCTAACGTTGGTTGTAATCGACATTAAATGAAAAATCTAACGTCGGGTAAAATTGACGTTAATATATTTAATGATTGCCTTATTTTAATGTCTGTTATAACCGATGTTAGATAGGAAATCTAACGTCAGTTATAACTGACATAAAATCATGCCAGCGATAAATCTTCTAACGTCGGTTATAATCGATGTTAGTATATTAACTAATTCCCTTATTTTAATGTCGGTTATAACCGACGTTAGCAGATTTATCTAACGTCGGTTATAACTGACATAAAATCAAATAAGCGATAAATCTGCTAACGTTGGTTATAACTAACATTAGTATATTAACTAATTCCCTTATTTTAATGTCGGTTATAACTGACGTTAGATAGGAAATCTAACGTTGGTTATAACTGACATAAAATCAAATAAGCGATAAATCTGCTAACGTTGGTTATAACCGACGTTAAGTATCAAAAATATATTTTTTAAATTTTTATTTATTTTATTTTCTATATTTTGTTATCTTGTCATTTTCCTTTTGTTTTGCTAGACTTTGACATACATTAAAAAATTGAACATTCACATAAAATTAAATTTTAAATCAATCTACGACATGGAAATTTAAATTTAATAAACATTTATTTATATTATCTTCAAAAAAGTTTCACCATACAAAAGTAATGTAAAACATTAACTACATAAAACAAAATAAGTTCAATAAACTCCAAAAGAGGCTTGCACTAGATGAACATTAACAAAAGAAGCTAAGCCTTATAAATTGTTATCCAAAAAGGCTTTTAACATGCCGTAAAACAAAATAGGTTCCATAAACTCCAAAATGCCTCATGGATCATGACTTGCACCAGATGATCGTCGACCAGGTGTAGGTGATGCTTTTGTACTATCAACATCAGGTGGCTACATAAAAAAATACACAAGTTACATTTACTCAAAATCTTCTTAAAATACTAATTCAATAACTATATAAGTTAACATTTATATTACCTGTGAAGGGGATGCCTCAGCTACACGGGAAACGTCTGGAGGTAGTTCCATTCCAAAATTTTCCACTAAATATTTGAATAAGTTATTCATTCGTGCTTGCTCATGAGCAAATTGAGCTTGTTCCATAGCACGCTCTTCCTCTATGGTTTTTAGTCGTTCCTCCATCGTCTCCAACTTATTCTTTAAAGTTACCACTTCATCACTTGAGTTTCCACTACTTGTGGAACTCATGGACATGCTATTAAATTGACGAGTAGGCAATCCAAATACCCTAGAAGGGCATGGACCCAACCCCAAGCCACGTACTCATCCAGAATGCTCTTTTCCCAGCACTTGGCCAAGTGGATCATTTGATGAAACAAGGGGTGAAGTCTCAG
Source organism: Erythrophleum ivorense (assembly GCA_026724425.1). Classification (NCBI taxonomy): domain Eukaryota; kingdom Viridiplantae; phylum Streptophyta; class Magnoliopsida; order Fabales; family Fabaceae; genus Erythrophleum; species Erythrophleum ivorense. The sequence goes on along the minus strand of JAIUCV010001359.1, from coordinate 48,841 downwards.
TTTCTTGACTAAGCCTCTGTGAAATTTCTTCCTACATATCAAACAATAAGTTGTCATATAAGAGACAATATCCAATAGTTTTAGCATGCATATTTGGATAAGTGAAAATTGAAATGCAAAATAAAAATAATTGTTAAAACAAACTGGTTCACACAAAGCAAATTAATTGCCAACATCCAAAACTTAAGTTGTATGCCAATATGTGCTTTAATTTTTGGCAGTAATTTGGGTTTTTGCTTTCTGGCAGATTTAGGATTTGGTTTGCCTTGTCCTCAAAATAGTCACAAAGTAACCAAGATATATATATATAAGTAGGAATACTATATGCCTATTTCTGTTTTGTTTTGTTTTTGGTTAATAGCATGAGAGTGCAAAGTGAAAAAACAAGACATGATGAGGATACTATAAAGCAATAATTATATGTGATTAAATTATATCCAGATCGATATAACTATTGCATTAAATATGTGTGTCTTCATTAATTATGCATAGTGAAGCCATAAAGCATCATCCGGTGGTGAGGAGTTGAGTTTTGATAAAGAAAGGTCTGTAAAATATTGTTGAACTATATTATACATGTCCAGATCCAATAATATATATGAAATCCACCAATGCAGAATTTATCAGTTATGTTAAGCATATGGTTCTCAAGTTAAGTAGTCTTTACTAGTTGTGAGTGTTTGTGCAGAAGTGGAAAAATAGAAGCACTACCTTGGAAAATGATGATAAATTAAATATTTGACAGTGATGTTAATTAAGGAAAATTTATAATGCTCTAGCATTAGAAAAATTATGGTCACTTACCCCTACAACTCTTGCTGCATCATTGACATAGCTCCCATCAGCATGTTTGCATGTTGCAAGAAATACTTCACAACATTTTGGTGGCCGACCCATTTGTATTGCCTACAGTCCAAGAAATAAAATGGCATAAGTTTTCTACAATTTGCCTTATTTACGTTCCAAATAAAAAAATTGTAAATTACCATCTCATGCCTTCTTCTAGAATTACTCTTAGAACCACCAGTGTGAGGATACTTGAGTTTTTGATGATTAACCCTATTTTTGTTACTTATTTTCTATAAATCAAAGATAAACAAGTGAATGATGCAATGTTAATTAAGGAACAACAATGTATAAAGAGATAAAACATTACAATGCGACTTTCTTGTAGTCGGTAGTCCACGAAGCTATTCCACTGGTCTTGTGAAATTCTTTCTAGACATTTATTCATGATCTCCTCCCTACTGTCATTTTCCCCAAATAGACTCTTATGTAGCCTGTTTCTAAACTCTTTCTGCTTAACTCCTAGTGATTTCCATGCCCATTCTAATCCATCTCTAGACTAGAATGCAATCTTATTCTGTGGTTAAAATCATTTAGTAAATTATATGAGCTTGTGAAAACATATAATTAAGAATGAAGACTATACAAATAAAAAAATTTACTCTCTACACTTGCACTTGTTCTATTCCCAACTTCATATATCTTTCTGGAACTTCCCTCCAATCGAAGAAGTTGAGAGGAATGAGGTCAGTGTCTGTGGCTAACTCTCCTAACCAAACTCCAAGTATGCCAGCCTCGTCACCATATGGTTGTCCAAACTCATCAATTGGACAAGCTATCTACTTCCCTGTCTCTAGATTCCAAACATCTTTTGCCTTCAGTCTCTCTTTTCTTACTACTCCATTTTCATCTGCCATGCAAAAGACAAAAAGTAAATATTACACTTAAATTATAATTATGTCACAATATGATTGACTACATTAATTACCAACAATATCAACAATCCAATCTTTATTTTTGACATGGTCTCTTGGTGCATGCCGCTGGAAGGAAGTTTTACCATTATCAGCTGCTCCACATGGTTGATAAGATATAGTATCACCTATTACTACTTGGAGTTGTAGATGAGAGACATACGTTAAGTTAATTGGATTAGTTGTTACATGTGTTTGAGAAGCAGGGGTAGAAGTAACCACAATGGGAGTTGTTGGTGTTTGTGGGTTCCTAGCAGGAGTGGAAGCAGGAATTTGTGTTTGAGAAGAAAGAGTAGAAGTAACCATGGTGGGAGTTGTTGATGTTTGTGGGTTCCTAACAGGAGTGGAAGCAGGAATTGATTGATGTAATCTTTGAGCAATATCAGCAACCTTTGCCCGAGATGAGCATGGACGTTTAAGTGGCATCCTACACATGTAAACCAAGAATATAATCAAGCCATTTTATAAACATGCAAAAAAAATAACTTTCCTAGTAGGCAATAAAATAGAACACAAATAAAAATTCTCTTAATGTGGTTAAACAAACCATGCCATCCTCTTCATCCCTATTATCAAACTCAAGGTTGTTAATTGGTTGATCAGAAAAATGTTCTTCATCACCTTTTCCTAATTGTAAATTATCAATATCATCAGGAAAAGTAGAAACAACTTGTTGCTCTAAATGTGTCTGTTCAAATTGGTGACCATTATCTTCTTCATCATTTTCTACATCATCTCCCATTTCAAATAGGTCTCGAGGCTTCACATGAATTGCTACACTCCATGGGTGATTCATTTTGTCATTTACATAAAAAACCATCTGAGCCTGTGAAGCTAAAATGTAAGGCTCATCTTCTGCAACATCTCCAGTATGGATTAATTGGGAGAAATTAACTAAATTGAACTGAAAGTCATCCTTTTTAATCCCTTTAGTGCTAGCCCATAAACATTTGAAAAGAACAACCTTAAAATGGCCATAGTAGTTCAACTCAATTATATCTATTAATTTGCCATAGTACAACAAATCCGCAAGTGCAACTCTCCCATCTTTTGCACTTGCATAACATCTAGTTTCTGATGTTACCCACACACCACTATTTTGAGTCTTCAATCCTTCTTCTCTTTTCAATGTACGAAACCTAAAACCATTTATATTGAATGCACTAAATCTTCTAGCCAATGTCAAAGGACCTCGTGCAAGAAATTTAATGTCGTCTGGAAACCTTCCATTATCATCCTTATCAACCTGAAATAGTTAACATGTTAGTTTAACCATACATCTTCAATATATTAACATATATATAAACTTTAACAAAATAAGTCTCACATATTCTTTAAACCAATTGGCAAAATTTTTTGTGACATGTTTGTCAATTGCCACAGTAGATCTAGTATGACGATGAAGCCTGGCTTTCACATCATCTTTATAGTGTCTATAAGAAAATAATTGTTAGCATCAAAGACTAACAACATCATGTTTGAAACCAAAAAAGAATTACCAAGTACTTACTGAACAAGCTCTTCAATTGCTTTACAATTGAACAATACACAACGATGTGCTTGAATCTTTTCAATAAGAGTAAGTTGAATTTCTGATATGCCTCCAATAGGATGACCAACTTGTGGAAACATATATGCTTCAGAGCAACCAAGAACCACATAGTCATCATTACGACTCGGCCTATTAAACCTTGTTTCGATGTCCTGTAAATACCTTGAACAAAATGTTAATATTTCCTCACAGAGGTAACTTTCAGCAATAGAACCTTCTGCTTGTGCCTTATTTCTTACATATGACTTACAGTGTCCAAGGCACCTATATGGGTTGAAAATAGTATTTGACAAATAAAAATAAAAAAATAAAAGATTACCTCTCTATTGGATACATCCATCGATAATGAATTGGACCACCAAGCTTTGCTTCTTCTACTAAATGAACTACCAGGTGCACCATCACTGTGAAGAAGGATGGTGGGAACAACATCTCCATTTGACAAAGTGTAATCACTATTTGATCTTGAAGTTTGTCAAGATCTTTGACGTCCAAGACATGATAACATAATTTTATAAAGAATAAACAAAGCTCTAGAACAACTGTGATTACTTTAGGATCCATCTGCACATTTCGTAATGCCACTTGAAGTAACTGCTCTATAAGAACATGAGAGTCATGACTTTTTAGGCCTGAGATTTTACGATGTTTTATGTCAATACATCTAGAAATGTTTGATGCATAACCATCTGGCATTGTCACATCCTTAAGTGTTTGAAAGAAAATATCTTTTTGAGAGTTTGTCATAGTGAAACATGCAGATTTGAATTTACCATTTGCATCTGGCCATAACTCAAGCCTTACTCCTAAATGTTCTAAATCCTTTCGAGCATTCAAATTGTCTTTTGACTTTCCACTCTCATTTAACAATGTGTACAAGACATTGTCACAAACATTTTTTTCAATATGCATTACATCTAAATTGTGTCGTAATTTATTGTTAACCTAATATGGCAATTGGAAAAATATACTTCTCTTTCTCCATTGTTGGCTATCAACTTCACTATCTCTCTCACGAGGTCTTTTCCTTCTTAAATCTGAGATTGGGTTCTTACTAAATGTGACATTAACACCTTGTAATTGAGTGAGTATCATATCACTAGTTAATGGAATTGGCGGTTCACGTCTCTCCACAATCCCATCAAAACAATTTTGATTGAATCTATATCTATGTTGGGATGGTAAAAATCTACGATGACCTGTGAAACACCACTTCTTACTATTAGTAAGCCTATGAGGCTCTTGATCAAAATTGCATGATGGACATGCTAACCCAGTATAAGTATTCCATCCAGACAAATTTCCTAAGCCTGGGAAATCCCTTATGGTCCATAATAATGCAGCTCGCATATTGAACATTTGGTTTGTTGAAACATCAAATGTAATTATGCCATTAACCCACAAGTCATTCAGTTCTTTAATAAGTGGTTGTAAGTAGACATCAATGTCATTCCCAGGCATTCTTTTCCCAGGTATGATCATAGACAGTATGAAAGATGTTTGCTTCATACACATCCATTGTGGAAAGTTATATGGAATCAAAATCACAGGCCAAATGCTATGATTAGTGCTCATTACCCCAAAGGGATTGAAACCATCACTTACTAAGCCAAGTCTGACATTTCTAGGGTCTGCAGCAAATTCAGGGTATCTAGCATCAAATGACTTCCAAGCTTCACCATCTCTTGGATGTCTAAGTAGGCCATCTGTGTTTTGGTTTGTTGCATGCCACCTTATATGTTCAGCTGTTTTAGATGACATAAATAACCTTTGCAATCTTGGCATAAGTGGAAAGTAACGCAAAACCTTTGCAGGCTTATTTTTCCATTTCTTATGTCCACTAAAGTCATCATTGTTAGCCACCCTTGCATTGGTCTTCCATCTAGAGGTATTGCAACTTTTACATTTGTCACGCTTAGCATCCTCATCCCAATATAACATGCAATCATTTGGACAAGCATGGATTTTTTTATAATTAAGACCTAACTTATTTATGGTCTTTTTGGCATCATAAAAAGAATTTAGGAGCCTTGCATTTTCAAATGCATCCTTGAACAATTCTAAAATCATGTCCATTGCTTTATCACTCACCTGACATAAAACACTTGATATGATAAAGTTTCACAAAAAATGAACGTTTGGAATACTTTGTATAGCCTTCATACAATTCTTGGCTCTCATCATTAATTAAGGTGGCAAAGTTCTGGGATTCCTCATTAAACTCATTATTGGAATCTATTTGTACTTCAGTAGTATGAGGTTGGGATGGCCTGGGTTCATAGATGTTTCTCTCTCTAGAGACCCCAAAAGCATCATGTAACAAATCTCGCATATCCCTTCCTATTTGCTCAACTTGTACTATGGGACTACTAGAACCACCCTCCTCCTCAGGGAGTTCTCCATGCCTAATCCAAGTAGTATACCTTAAGGGAAAACCATTGCATATCAAGTGATCAAAGATAATATCTCTTGAGAAGCATTTCTTAAAACCACAGGAACGACATGGGCAATTTACAACTCCCTTTGCATTAGGCCTAGAGAATGCAAAATCAAGAAAGCCTTCCACCCCAATGACATATTCAGGTGAAGTTCGTGGCTTACTAATCCAACTTTTATCCATCATGACACCTAGATATTTATAAATACAATCAAATCAATAACAATGCATATTAAGTCATTTTATTATCTAATTTTTATGTAAATTCATGAAGAGGCATATTTTTAAAAAACGTGTGACAATTTCAAACATAAAAAGGACACACATATGTGATAATTAAAGGGAAAAAAACAAACAATAAGAATATTCATTATAAGATATGGGAAAATGCAACAAATTAAAAAAAATCATGCGTAATGCATCTCCAAGTCAGAGATAGGTAAAACAATATACTTGAAACCAATAGTTAATCTTTTTAGTCCTTAAGAAATAATGAGTATCAAATCAATCTAAACCTTTTGAAAATACATCACTTTGGTCCTACTATGGGTATGGTTAACCTTGTACAAATAGAAAATTCAAGTCAACTAACTTCCACTGACACAAACTTGCTAACTAATGTGAATAGTTAGCAATACATATGGATGTCTGCCAGTAGAAAACTAGTCATTAGCATTTCAAAAAAAAATCATAGAGATGCAAATTAGCATTAAAAAAAAAAGAAAGACTAAAAAGGGACATATATATATATATATGAAGAACAGATTACACAAGAAGAAGCAATATTCAAAGTGGATACAAATGGTAAATCATGCCTTGAGAATTTACATAAGAGATTAAGATCAGCTTATATGTAAAATTTCTTGGTGTGCTGCAACCTAGAGGATTCTCTAGTGTTGTCTGCAACAAAAATGAAGAAGTTTAGAATAAGGAGTGATAAAAAAGTATTGTAACATAGTGCTCAAAAACGAACAAAAACTGAAAATGTGAACAACATCCAAAAATCATTAAATTTGTACATCTAAATGAGTTCCAAAATTCATGAAAATATTGCATATTAGACTAACCATATACAATAACATTGTGCTCAAATTTTAGATCAAGATCATGTCTGTGTTGCTTGCAATAAATTCATGAAGTCAAGGTTTAGCAGAAAAATCAACAAAAATAGGGCAAATTGAGCTTAACTTGAAAATCAGAGAATTTGATCATCCAAGGTGCCTCTAAAAATAAGTACAAAAGTCATCAACAAAATAGACACACAGATGAACATATACGCCAAAAATCACAGCAAAATTCCACTCCCAAAATTCCCAGTAAATCAGGTTGCTCAATTTTGAAACAATGCTAAACCATGTATAGTCCTCAATCAAAAAGTCATAGCTAATGAAATTGAAACCTCAAACCAATTTTTCTCAACATCAAAGAACATCTATAACTAAAATTTGGCTCAAAATTCCACATGGATTAGTACAGAAAAATCAACAAAGTAGCTAACAAAATCAGAAAAACAGCAAAACAGAACATCTGCACAACCTTCTGAATTATCTACTTTAACCTAAGAAAATGAACTCAAAAATTCACAAAAATTTTTCAGAATATACTAAACATATATACAAACAATGTGACAAAAATTTAGAGCAATATCAGTTTTACGTAGCTCTAGAAAGCCCCACAAAGTTGACTCTTAGGCTAAAAAACGAACAAAAACTGAAAATGTGAACAACATCCAAAAATCAGTGAATATGTACATCTAAATGAGTTCCAAAATTCTTGAAAATATTATATGTTAGACTACACATATACAATAACATTAGGCTTAAAATTCAGATTAAGATCATGTCTGTGTTGCTTGCAGCAAATTCATGAAGTCAAGGTTCAACAAAAAAATGAACAGAAATAGGGTAAATTGAACTTAACTTGAAAATAAGAGAATTTGATCATTCATGTTGACTCTAAAAGTAGGCACAAAATTCATCAACCAAATAGACACATAGATGAACATATACTCCAAAAATCTAAGTGAAATTCAACTCCCAAGAGTCCCAGTAAATTCAACAAATTCAGCATGAAACCAAAACTTTTCTGAAATTGCTACAGTGAAAAAATCAGTAGCAACTAATGAATTCAATTAAATCACAATAATTATCAACAAATAACACATTATGCATCATCAAATCAATCAAAGAATCATGTTAGGAAATAATTATAGATTATTCATAAGCCAAAAGAATCAATTAAAGAATTATGGTACATGTACATGGACTAGTAATATAGTCCCAGTGGTTGTGGTACTCAGCATCTGCCTTCCTCCCTTTTGCTTAATGAAAAAGATGTGGCAGTAATAGATGAAGTCGAAATGGGGGCTAGGTGTTACATTCACCCATTAGAGGCTATGATACATACTCTTGCTGTGGATCAAATCAATAAAACCACTTCGGCCATTCCTTTTAGAAAGGTCACAATTTTGAAATTCCTCAATCGAAAGCAAACTGGTATAGTATTTGTAACTAATTTATCAGATCTGTCTCCTTTGTAAAATTTCCATTTATGAGTAATCATGATTGTTGTGTGAAATTAATTAGTAGAGGGCAGAGGAAAGAGTGCTTCATTGAGTCTTGAGTCTGGAGTGGAGTGATCTTTTCTGTTTATATACAACAGACTTATGCATTCATAAACTATGATATGGTAAAGCAGAGCAAAATGATAAGCTAGTGGGAGAGGAAGATTAAGACAAACCAGAGCATCTTCTTTGCCTTCCCTTAGGTTGTTATCTTCATTGCCAAAACTTCAGTCACAGCCTCTTGAATCCTAACTTGTTTCTAGATGAATATTTAAAAAAATATATCATTGTTCCAAGTTAAAACAAAATCTAAATTTTACAAAAGAAAAACAAAGGGAAATGGAACTAAACAAAGAACATCAAAGGAATGCAAACCTTTTTTTCAAAGAACTAAACAAAGAACATCAAACAAAATCTATGCTTTAAGTCATCCGATGGTGGGCTTGGTCTCACTTCAGAAGGAATTGGGTTTAGGTGGTTGTCATTCATTCATCGAAGGGCAGGGGAAGATCAAGGATGCTCGAGGGATAGGAAGGAATGATCTCGGCGAACAACGATGAGCATGACTGGCGTTTGTCCCATACCAACTTTCAAGGACTGACTTCGGGATTTAGGGCTTTCTCTCATTTCATAAGATTTCCCCTTTTTTGTGTTGTCTGATAACAGAGTGTGCCAGATCCTCCAGTGGTGACCTTTTTTATTCTTATTTATTTGAAATGATTAAAAAAAACTAATGTAAGTTTTAACTGACATTAAATAAGCAACATTAAATTCTCCTCCCTCAATGCATCTAATATCAGTTCCAACAACCGATGTTAGATAACCGACACTGAATCCCCTATTTTTTGTAGTGACATCTGATCAACAACTTTTTTTTTCATTCATGCATTGTTTTTATGCAATCAAATATAAAATTAGAAAAGAATCTTCATTTCTTTCTATAAGATAATATAACATAATTATAGATTTCAAAATTATATCTCATCAAAATTTATTTCCATTCTAATTCTCATTTCCATTCTCATGAAAATTATTTTTGGTACCTAATGTATTATAGTTTCTCAACTGAATCAGTCTATATTATAGAGACGACACACAGTTTCTCAGTCGAGCGAGAAAAAAACCTACCTCCTTCGCATAATCAACGCTGCCATGAACGAAGATCACTACTTCGGCATCACCAACCACACATTGGCACTCGTAAGCGCAGACGCTACCTTCCTTAAGCCCTTTACCACCCTCACCTTGTGATCACCCTAGGCCAAACCATGGACGTTCTAGTCGATGCTAACCAGAAACTAGGTGTCTATTACATTGTCGCTTCGCCTTTCCACGACGGCTCATCTCCCTCTGATAACACGACAACCACTGCCATTTTGCAGTATAGTAGAAACTACTCTATTTCTCAACATTGTTCGTTAGTTTTTCCAGATTTTCCTAGACATAATGACTCTTCTTCTCCTTTTAACTTCACGAAGAAGTTGAGGGGTTTGGAGGGATCAATCACCCAATTGAGGTCCCCAAGAAAGTCAATAAAGGGTTTTATATGATAGTTGCTGTGAATAACCTACCATGCACCGCTATCACTTGCGCTAGCACGACCAAGCTCACACCTAATTTGAACAACATGTCGTTTTAGACCCTGAGCATTGATATATTGGAACCTTACTACTGGTATGTACAGTACACAGTCTATATTCTCACAATTTGTTCATGGGTTGTTTCGACGTTGGGCCTGTGTCTAAATTCAACTTAAGCTTATTATGATATTAAGGATAAAGTGGACATCTAAGCTTATGGATGAAGTTCAGGCTTGGCCAGATTTATTCGCAAATAAATATAATTTTACTCAATTTGAAGAAATGGGCTTCCTTAGGTAAAATGAATTTGTTAAATTTTACAAGTAAATAAATGCTAAAAAGTTCAATTTATAGTCATGAATGTAAGGTAGTAGTCACATTTTTTTACATGTCTGATTTATTTTAAAAAAATGCAATAAAAATGAAACTAAGATGTCAAAATATAAGTATAGAAGATGACAATAAACAATGTATATGATACAAAATTTAAACATGTACTATTAAGTTAAAGGATTATTGAATCGGAACAAGCTCACTATCATTGATCCTTGGAGCCATATACTCCAATACCTGGGTAAAAATTTAAATTCATTGGCCCAAACAATAAACATAGGCTTAGGACCACTGAGTTAGGCCGAGTTATCCATGGATTGGCTTCATCCAAAGACATTTTTGGCTATACACATTTTATGGCAATATAAGTTTTGGGCAAACTGCTTACACATCTATGATCTATCCTGCCAGTTATATTACTAAACCACACATAATGGCTTATAACGAAATAAGAACTATGTTTTTTCTCAGCCAAGAAATAATAGCTAATTGTGATATGATTTTTCCCCATCTTCTAGCATAAATAACTTATTTTCTAATGTAAATGATCGCACTACAAAAAAATATGGATTTTGCGACGACAAAAGTTGTCGCTAAAACACCAAAAATCGTTGCAAAAATATTTAGCGATGATAATGTAGTCATCGCTAAGTCTCTGTAATTATAGCCGTTGCTAAAAAGATTTAATGGTGAAAAATGTGTTGTTGCTAAAAAGACTTTTTGCGACGATAAAACTCACCTCTAAATATATAAAATTTCGTTGCTAAAACTCCTAAACTTTTGGGGCCACAGCATTTAAAAGCAACAAATTTCACCGCTAAAAGTTCATAAAGGTTCATGTCATCCCAAAAAATATTTTTAGAGGTGAAAAAAGTCATTACTAAATGTATAGTTTTAGTGGCGACAATATCTATTGACACTAAAAACTTTTAGCGACGACATTTGCCAACAACTATGGTCGCTAAATGTATACTTTTAGCGATGACCCTTTATTTCAAGAGATTTAGTGGCAACTTTTTCACTGCAAAAATGCTTTTATTTCTATTGGGGATTTTTAGTGACGACATATACCTTGACACTAAATGTTGTTTTAGCAGCGACATTAGTAGCCGCCAAAATTCTATTTAGTTGGTATTTAGAGGAATTAGTGACGAGTATTGTCGTCACTAAAAGTATGTTTTTAGTGGTGATCTTTTATGTCGTTACTAAATATATCTTTATTGTCAACTATTATTAACAACTATTAAAAGATCATCATTAAATGTAATATTTTTGTGGTGACTATGTTAATGTCGTCACAAAAAATATTTAGCGGCGAGTTTTTTATTGCTACTAAATAGTTTTAGTGGCTATTTTTTGTTGTTGCCGCTAAAAATATTTTAAACTCAAGATTAGTTTTTTACCGAAAACTTTTAGCAACAACTTAATAAAGTCGCTACTAATAATATTTTTTTAGCGACAAATTTTTTAAGTCATCGCTAAAAGTTGTTACTAAAAGCCTATTTTTTTTTTGTACTGTGAGAACTTGATTTTACAAGAACAAGAAAGAAGTTTTCACTAAAGACTTCCCAAAAAAGCCTCCTTATTATATCAACTTCATAGGTCTTAAGAATGTAGTATTTACAACCACAGGAACTAGGGTGACAATGCTTAACTATAATGACTCTGTTGAGATAGTCACACCTTACAACTAAGAGTATGATTGGCACAGAAAACAAACAATTTTTCCTTCGCAAGCCTAGCTAGAATCGGGTTCCTTACCAAGGTTTATTGGGAATCCCTATAACTTAATGCCATATAGTAAAGCCAATAAGAATAAACTATAAGTCATACTTGAAATAAACATAATTATTACATGTAGCCTTTGTAGAAATATTGGCAAAGTCTTCCCCTGAAATTGGGACTTTACAAAGTTTCTATAATCAACCCAACACAATGTTTATATCAAAAGAGAGTTCTACTCTTAATATAGTCCATTAAACGTCAAATATCAGGGGCTAGGAAGTCCTGTTTGTGAATTAGTGGAGCTACATACATATTAAAATATGGAACTGAATCACATGGTGTTAAACAAAATATGCCCTCGCAAACTAATGTGGAGCTCACTAGAACAAAAGTGTACCACCACTTCTTTGCTACTGATGAAGGTTTAAATTATGTTCTACTATCTAAAAATAATATTAAATACAAAAGGAATGAGTTCAATGCTCAGTGAGTAAATAAGGCTAACTATAAGGAATAAGGACATGTTTAACATTAAAGTTTCTATTCAAATCAATAAATCAACAAGTGCAACATTTAAATAGTGATTAATGATTTCTCTTGATTAATCATTCATCAAATACAACAAAAATTCTAATTAGCATCAAGCATATCAGATGCAGAGACAGGCTATGAGGGTAAGTAACATAGACATTTAGCAATTTGCTTGCAAAAATCAAAATAGATCCATTTATGGTGGCTAGCCACACAGGGCTAGCAACACACCTACTAGCTGAAGTACAAATCACAATGCATTATGGCTAACAATTACTACGGTTAGTTGTAAGGTCTTGAAATAAATAGCTCCCAAAAGAATCATCCTATAAGTACATACTTGAAACTAATTAGAATTCTTAAGTATGCATACTTGTCATCAGGACATGTAAATTTAAATATTCCAACTTACAAAAAAATAAGGAAAGTTGAGTTAAAGTTCTTATAATCAAACATAGATGATTTCCAACATTGGTTCAGATAATTAAAGAATAAAAACAATTAGTAAAATAAATATAATTAAATAAGAAAGGTTTAATCACAAGCCTTGAATTAGAGTTGGCATCAAATCTTAAATCAAGAAGAGCTCATTTGGACAAAAAGTGGCATAGGGTTCCATTATGGTCAATTTTGGCTTCATATAGGATACCAAAGTGTCTAAATGCTCTCTCTTAATGTTTAACACCTCTTGGACAAGTCTAAAAGCATGATTATGACTTGTATGAGCTATCCAAATGGTCCTAAACCTCATGCATCTCATTTTGGCCATCTCACTTACACTTATATACATTTGTAAAAACCATTCAAGAGGCCAAATTGCCATAGCATACTCATTTTATATTTTAATAGTCACATAAGATAATCTCTCATTTATACATAACATATTATCATAATTATACATGCTCATAAAGTCATTTGTCAACCATAAATTACACATTTTCCATTTTGATAGCCTTAAAGAAGCCAATTCTATGCATTTCAATGTCATGCTCTCATCTCTCAAATGATTGGCTCCTATCTCCTTGCTATCTTGATCCACCTAGCATGTTACAACATTGGAGAGGAAGGGATGAGATTCAAAGAATCCCAATAGCTCATCTCCCATTTAATCATACATAAAGCATGCAAAACAAGTCTTACAAATGCATGCATGGCATGTGAACATGTGTAATCATTCAAAGAGCATTCTTGGCATTCAAAAAAGTCATACATAGCATACAAAGGCATGCCAAGCAAGTGGATTGGCCTCATCCAATCACTTGCGGATGTTGGACTTGCCTCACCCATTCTTTAAGAGGTTCTTGGACTCAACCATGCTCTTGGGAGTTAATCTCACTTTTGGGAGACTCTTTACTTTATCTCAACCAATCTTAAGGGTTCTTGGCTCATCCTCACCATGGCTAAGGGTTCTTGGCCTCACCATGCTCAAGCAAACCAAAACAAATATCATAAACATTATTTGGAAACATAATGCATCATCATGGTACCATAGAGTAAGAGCTCATGCTAGAACATTTTTTATGGCTTGAAATACACATACACACATTTAAAGACAAGTAAAGCAAGCAATCATGCATGAGAGAAGGTGGAGAGAGCTACCTTGCTAGCATTTGTACACTTTTCCTTAAGCTTTGAATCCTCTCCCTTGACCTCACACACCCAAGGAGATTGAGATCATTCCTATTGGCCTAGAAACATCATATGGAAGCTAATTATACTCTTGAAGCAAAGTCTAAGGCCATACAACTTGCTTAAACTCTAGCTTAACCGATAAAACCCTTTATGGTTCCAAAATGCACCTAATGAAGCAACACCCCTCAAATAAATTCTAGAATCCATTTTTTCCTTTGAAATATGATTCTTGACTCCTTTTAAGCCTCTTGGAATCATCACACAATTAAAATAAAGAGCCTAACTACATGTTACTTCTTTAGGTCATATTATGGAACATAAGGCACCAACTCACTTTCTATGGTTTCTAATTTTTTCCCAAGGCCTCCCCTCATATTCATTCATCATATATGACTAAAAAATAGGCTTAGAAAAATTTAAAACTATCCCTAGCTATATAAACCCCTTTAGGCCGAGGCTATGGAAGATTTTGGCTTCCATGGAGTTTGCTTTGTTTTCTTGATGGAGGAAGCACATGGGGAGACTTCTAGGGATCTTGGGAGCTCATTCAAACACTTATTTAGGTATAGAAATTAAGAGATCAAATCAGATTTTGGAAGAAACACTTAAAACCCTAGAAATTGCATCTTGAATTTTCATGATTTGTTATTAATTCTCTTTGCATATTCTTAATCTCCACACCCTTTCTCCTAAGAATCACCCTTGGTTCTGCCTAAAAATCAAACCCGTCTAGGTTTTCTTGAGTGGGGCAAAATGGTGGAGGAAGAGGAGCAAGGGTAGCAAACATAGAAGAAGAAATTACCTTGTTTTCTTGCTTTTTCTCACTTGAATCTTGCCTTCTTTGAGTTCCTCTCTTCAAATCCGAATTTTTCCCTTAATTTCTCCCTTAAAAAAAATTTATAAACTTCATTATAATTAAAGAAAATTAGGAAGAATGGAGAAGAAGAGGTTTGGAAGGAAAAGAGCATGAAAAACTACTAAATTTCCTTACCTTTTAGCTTGAATTTCTCCTCCTTTTCTTCTTCTTCTTGTGCGCCTCATCCCCTAGGGTTTTCTCTAATTTTTGGGCAGAGCTTGGTTGACCAAAATGGAGGGGGAGAAAGGGCGCATCATATATATAGGTGGAAAGAGGAAACATTTTTCAAAAATTCCCATTTTGCCCTTTGTTCTTGACATTTTTGTTTCTAATTCGTTTTAGCTCTTTTTTGAGAACCATCTTTTCCATTATGAAATTTAGGTTCTTAATTTAGTAAAATGCCTTTCGAATCACTTGAATAGGAGCTAAAACCTTCTCGAATGAATTTGTTAAAGTTCGAGTGCACAAACATTAGAAAACGTCTATCGGAGGGGCTTTAGCTGTCCCGGGCCTTTCCATGGTTCTTAGTGCCTTTGAGAACCCTAGGGAACTCAAAAATTTCATTTAAAAAGCCCTCCTGTGTGAATTCTAAAAGTTACTCAAAATTACAAAAATGCTATTACGTTTCGTAAGTTTTTCGTAAGAAATTGTTTCTTCATTCTAGCTCCATTTTTCTTTCCATCTAAGTCTGGGATTCTCATTTTTAGAAGTATAGAATGTTTCCTAAATTTTTTGAGACCTTAACTAATTCACTTTGGGGGACTTGCTTTTGCATTTGGTGAATTTTGTTCGTTTACGAAGAAACCATATGTCACATTTCTCACATTTTTTCTTGTTTTTAAAAAATCAAATGTTACAATATACATCTTGGAATGTGACACCTTGTTAAAGCTCACCCTTTTGCAAGTTAGTTTGAACATAAAGTTTGGAAAATAGAATAAAAAGTAACAACACAAAATCTTGAAATGAAATAAAAAGAAATGAAACAATATCATTGTGTTCTTATGATTTATGAAGCTGATAGAACATATGATATGAACAAGTGATCAAGGCATAAACAATGTAAAGTCCCACATCGGCTGGAAGGGGCCTGTGCTAAGGCCTTATAAGTGGGAGCGAAGCTCTCCCTACCAGACGTGCATTTTCTTAGCAAACCTACGAGTAAGCCAGGGGAAATGACAAAACCCACATGAGCGCGGTTCGTGGAACCTGCAAGTGAGGGACAATACATTTGGAACCTACAGAGCTACCAAGGTATTGTCCCTCGGTCGCTGGTTCTGTGAACCACGCTCCCTGGGTGTTTGTCCCTTCCCGAGAGATGGCTTCTTCCATTTGTGACAATCCTATCTTCTAATCATTGTAATTATGGTTAAATATACAATTAATAATTAATGATCAATGTTTGGAGTCATTACAATTTATCACATTATGAAAATATGGGGAAATTTGAACCTTGATGTTAAGGCCATCACTATACAACCACAAACAAAACAAAAATGTATAAAAGACATCATACTACCATAAGGGGTTTATGATTCATCCATCCATCAGTTTCAACACTCAATGACCTCCCACAAGTATTCTCATATCATTTCTTAACATTACCATTGAAGAAAAGGGAGTTTCTAGGCTAAAGGTATGAATTTGGGGACTTACGCCGCAGCCTATACCTTCCCCACCGCGGCCAAGTTGCTCTGTAGAATTACTGATCAAATTTCACAACCCTCGTCGTGGCCGACCTACGTGCTGCCGCTGTGGAAATGCCTCCCGGAGCTACTGTTCTTAACCCCACAATTCTTGCCTCAGCGTAATACATTTGCACTGTGGCAAGTTTTGCTACTATGCAACCCTTTATTAATTTCCACGACTTGCGTTGCGGCGGGACATACTGCACGGCGGGGAGTTTCAATTCTGTTACCCTCCTGGGCGATTTTTTTCGCTTTGCGCCGCGGTGAGATTTCTCAAGCCACGGCGCTCCTCGCCGCTATCACTCCCTGGACCAATTTTCTTCTCTTGCGCTGCGATGAGATGCATTATGCCGCAGCGTCCCTTGACTCTGTCACTCATTTGGCCGCAGCGAAGCCTTCTTAGCCGTGGTGTGACTCCCTCCTGTGACTATATCACCTAAATTTCATCTCACACACTTTAGCTCTCATCTTAGAAACACTCTAAGACCACTTTCTCTCATTTTATATGACTCTAATGGTAGTTTCCTACCCTATTTGCTCATCTTACTCTCCATTTCCGATTCAAAATGTAGGTACTATATCCTAATTGCCCAACTATCTCATATAAGCAAATTCATAGATTAATGACAGCAAGAACACATGCATTAGCAACAATTAACATCCCATGTACATTTCATAGAGATTTCATTCATCAATAGTTTATGTCCACATCCAATGCATCACATGACTACAATTCCCATATGGTAAACCATATCACAATTTCAACAAAACTATATATATGATGCTACAAGTTCATACATCAATATCCAACTGTAATGAGACATAAATCCTTAATGGTTACATTTCAACCAAGCAAAATATGAATGCCTACACTTGGCAACATGAATACATGATGATGTTATACCATAAGGAATACAAAATTTAGCATCTACACTAAATAAGTCAGCCTAAGTGCAGCCTTCTCCCTATATGTCGGAGCTCATGGATTTTCATCCACTTGCTTCCCCTTATCCTTACCCAAAGAACCTTCACTTGAAATGTTAATCCCATAAAATGGGGTGAGATATAAATCTCAGTAACTAAGGCAATTCCATCATATATTCCAGTTTAATTAGCATATAAGCATAATTTCACATAAGCATCGAAAAAATATCGGTCATATTAATAAATGAAGCAATTAGGCTATCATGATTACCATCCCATACTAGTAATCATATTTCCACATGTCAAAGGCCATTAACACTGGGAGAGGCCCATCCACGGCAGCTACTCCCCATTGAGCACAACCAGGGCTCAGTGCATTTGGGGTTTGATCATAACTCGGTGCCCGATCAAAGCACTTGCACGGTGGCAGCCGCACCACAGCTCTATCGTGAACTCACAAGGTCCAATCACAATTCAACAAATAGCCAACCAATTCATTCAACATTTCAAATCATTCATGTACAACAACATATGAAATTAAATTAGATATATACATGGAATTAATATAAACCCAGTTACCTCACTTGTAGACAATTGCAACAGTCACCAATGGTGCAGAAATCTCCCTATAACCATAGCATCATAGAATTACTACTCTAATTCATCATTAACAATTGCAATCAGTACCCAAAGAATTTAAAATGCTAATGACTGCCTAAGAATCACTTACCCAGCCACTACAAGTCCCAAATTCGGATTGAAGTGTCCTCTACCAGAAAAGGTCAATATTTCATCTAAAATCCTAATCAAATTCGTACAAAATTAATACCCATATTATAATCAAGTCATTAAGGTCTTAAATTAGTAGAATTACCTCAAAAAGAAGAGTTCATACCTATCTAATGACAGTCCTAGCCTCAACCTACGAATTTCATCAAGAAAATCCCTAAACACCCACATTTCAGATTTTGGATACGGTGAAAATACTCCAAATGAAAAACTAATCAGACCAAAATGAAGAGAAAGATGAGAAGATTAAGTTATATAACTATTACCTTGGCTGATTATGAACTTAGAGGTGAGAAATGGTGGATTTATGCCAAAAACCCTAGAGCCTCCTTTGGACCTTCGAATTTTGAGATGGGTGTTTGTGTTTCAGCAAATGGAGAAGTGGCTGAAACATTAGGGTTTAAGTTGGGTCAAATATGGGTCATGGGTTGCTCCAAGGTCTAACTCTATTTGAGCTTTAGATTTTAGCTTTGGTTGGGCCAATTTTGAGGCGTTGGGTTGCTGAAATCCAATTGGGCCAGACCAAGTTTTAAGAGCCCAAAGGTTTTGGGTCTACACAAGGGTTATTGGGCCAATTATAAAAGCCTATACAAGGTGGGTCTTGGGCCTCTATCATATTGGATCAAGTTGGGTCTGCACCTAGCTTATTGGGCCTCCATTAGCCTCTTATCATGACCTCCTACATTAATTTGGGCCTGGATGAATTTCTCTCCTAATTAAATCTCAAACCCATATTAATAATTCATCTCTCTAAAATCTCCATTTACTTAACTTACTCGATTATTCCATATTAATTATTCCTAATTAACCTAATTCATGATTAACACCTTAATTAATTTTTGGGGTGTTACACCATTAGCTTTCAGGAAAAGCATGCCTTGGTGGGGAGGGATTCTCCCCCACTTATATAGGCTAGCCACAGGCCCCTTCCATCCGATGTGGGACTTTACAGACAACTTGTTCTTCTTTGCTACCTTTGAGTTCTTCTTCCATCTCTCTCCATCCATATTTCAAGGAGACTAACCCAAATGTCAAAGCGTATTCCCAGGGAACTATGATCCCTAATGCCTATAGGTTTACTTATGTATTTTTTGTCTTCATGGCATTTGCTCCTCACATTAATAACCATGTCCAAGTAGTGGTCTACACAAGTCCTATTTCAAAGAATTTAAGCCAATGCTAGGTTTTGTTTGTGGCAAAGTGATATTTGGCCTATGCATACTAAATTAAAGCAAGCACACATAATGACTAAATGAAATATTTAATACTAAATAGCTTATTTAACATAAAGTTAGCAAACATTGCCTCCATTATCTTTATTGGGTAATCCATTAACTAAGTGGACATCACAACATCTGCACAAGCATCTTATGAATGATCTCAATAATGACCTTGCTTAGTTTAGATCGTGACCTTTTTATGCTTTATAGGATAAATACACTATAAAAATAAAGATTCTAGGGTCAATAATCAATTTCAAAAAGTTTATGTCCCAAATTTATAACTTAGTTCATTTGGCATTTTAAAAATTAGGGTGGGTTATGGCTAACTTTTGCTTTGGACCATGATGAGCTACTGCAATTTCTAGCACAAAATCCACAGGCTTCAAGGCAGTGGCAAGAAAGCATTAGCTTGAAGTGTAATTGTTTAAATTCATATTTAACATAAGGAAGAACACATTTACTTCAGTTTTATCTTCATTTTACATTTTCTTAGTTATTTTTAGATCTCTCTTAAGGTTTTTGACAACTTTAGAAGAAAGAAGCACTTAAAGAAGGCTTCAAGAAGAGATTCAAGCCTATTGTAAAGTGTGGAGATGAGGATTCTTAATCTTAATTCTTCCTAATTGTAGTAATTCATCTAAGATCTAATGTGAGGATTTTCTTCTTCTCTACTTATTTCAATGAACTTCTTTTTATTTATATTTTCCTATTGTTATCTTAATTTTAAGTTTGTGTAATTAGGTTCTGGATTGAAATTTAAACACTTGATAATGATTTATTTGATATTATGGTAAGATTATGTGTGCTTACAAATATTCAATTCTATTTGTATCTTTTAGTCTTAATTTCCAAAGAATTGATTGATCTAGTACGTCTAGATAAAGTAATTAATGAGATTGTTTGATTAGTTTGATGATTAAGGTTGTACAATTAAGTCTTTCAAGTGTATTGATCCATTTGGATGATAGAGTTGTTAAAACACTTATAATGACTTATGAACATTGATTGTCATGCTTATTAGGTGTTTGATAATATGTTGCTTAAGGTAGTTATAAGGAGATGCATTTTGTTCAGAACTAACCTATATAATTAACCTAGAATTAAATTGGATATTACCTAAATAGTTTTTGATAATATGTGGTTTAAAGAAAATTATGGTGAGATGCATTCTATTTTGATGCTAACCATCATAATTATACTAGAATTCACTAAACTAATACTTTTATTAACAAATGGAATCTAGGTTTATCCAGCTAGATGGTTAAGGCTAAGTTAGGAGATAAAAAGATTAAGGCATCCACTTAGAGCATCAATAATTTAGGAATTTGCTATACTATATCCATCATAATGTCAATATTGAATCATGACACCTAAGAAACAAAACCTAATTTATGATCTACCTAATAAGTCTAGGAGTCAACTTTGAGTCTTGAGTTTTCATTCATTCTTTCATATAGGTTAGAGTAGCATAACTTAATTTCACTTTACAATTCCTAGTAACTAAGGAAACTTGGTTACTAGATGTATATAACTATCTAACCAATTTAGACTAACTAGTTGAATAAATTCTCTGTGATACTAAACCACTCTTGCAACTAGAATGACTTTCTTCATAAGACTGATCCTTTGATTCACATTCACTTTATTGCATGAACAACTAGTGCATTTGCTACCCTATGAGACACTAGTCCACATTAATAGTTTAATTGAATTTGGAGGCTAGACTTATTATTTATTCTGCTATGCCTCATGGGTAACTTGAACCTCATTTCTAATGTGTTCAAGAAATGCCATAACAGAAAATGTACACTACCCAAAAAAATTGCTTATATAGCTAGGTCATGACTAATACTAAGGCAATAACAAGGCTTTAGTAGCAATGAAAGGGTTGTTACTAAGAAAATATTTAGCGGTAATAAATGTTGCCACTAAAGGACTATTAACTTATTTTGAAAGAGGTGTCACCACTAAAAATTTGTTATTGGTGACAATTAAAGAACAATTTTTAGTGGCAACAAGTTTTTGTCACTACTAAAAAGTTGTTAATAGTGGCAACAAATTCGTCATTAAAAAGTAGCTTTTAGGTCACCATTAAAGCACCCTTTTAGTGTCAACCTTAGGAGTTACCACTATAGGGAACTTTTAATAGCGACAATAGTCACTGTAAAAGTTTTTTTTTTTTGAAAAAAAATTTAAAAGCAACTAGTTTTATTAATGTTTTTAGAAATTTATTTCACAATCCTAAGCAATTATTTTTGTAACTTCTTAGACAATGATAAGTAAATGATCAAA
The DNA here is from genome assembly GCA_026724425.1 of Erythrophleum ivorense. Taxonomy (NCBI): domain Eukaryota; kingdom Viridiplantae; phylum Streptophyta; class Magnoliopsida; order Fabales; family Fabaceae; genus Erythrophleum; species Erythrophleum ivorense. The sequence goes on along the minus strand of JAIUCV010001359.1, from coordinate 26,956 downwards.
TACACATATATCCAAACTATGACAAGTAAATGATCAAATAGGCATATATCCCATCAACAAGACAACAAGATGTGAGAATTAGAATTCCATCCCAAACAGAGCAAAAAGTGTGTCTTCCTTTTCATATAAGGCACCCGAAATATGATGTGTTGAACAAAATATAGTATTCACAAAGGCCTACTACAATTCAAAGTTGAAGTAAGAGAGCCCTTTTAGAAAAAAATAACTTGGTGCTAAAAAATAACAATTAACAATCAGGATATAACTTGGTGCTAAAACATGTGCTTAATGAATTAACCCTTATAGCAAAGCAAAATAGAAAATATAATAGATTGGTAGTTTCAAATCAATTGATTCACTTCTAAATATGTCTACCACAAAAGAAAAGGACCTTTGAATAAATAGATATATTTTTTTCTTCCTTTTTCTCTTTTTCTTTGTTTGCTGTTTTAGCTTTAGATTGTACAGGAATTCATAAAATGTGGATCATTATTACCAATAATCAGAAACAAAATATTCCAACTACATAATAGAAATATTATATATGATTATTTAAACTAAAAGACAAAATCAACCCTAGTAAAGATCACTTGCTTTATAAGTTCTATAAAACCACCAATTGAGTATGCAGAAGACCTTATTTTAGCATTCTTTTTTATATAGATTAATTGAAAGTTTGAAAGTTACTGGAGTTCTTTGTTCAAATATGAATCTATATAGGTATATACATATTAAGAATTTACCTATATAGATTGATATTATAACAACCACCGTACCCAAATGTATTTGAGACAAGCCAAATTTAAGTCATTTATTATATGCAAGAATAATGTTAATTTTAATTTCTATACTTTACTCCTGGATGAACTTGCTTAGCTTCTCTCTTTCACTTCTTTCTCAAATACAAAACATCCCAAAAACAATACTACCCTCATATTATTTACCATAATTAGAAGGAGGGAAATAAGAATTTCTGAACCTACTTAAACATTGATTATAAAGGAAAATCAAAGGAAATATAACGAGTGGACAATATTCATTCATTGTTATAAGGTTATAACTTATTCAAACTAAAGCATTCACTATAACTTAATGTCCAACAAATAATTAAATTAAAAATTGTTGCATACAGAGGCTAAAGGTCAAACCCATTATGACAAAAACACAATATATCTTTCATAAGGTCAACAATTTAAGTTAAAGAACCTCAGAGAATTAAAGTAATATGCATATACCTACCTTTCTTTGAACCATCTAACTCTAGTGGATTAGCTTCTAAATCTTACAAAGATTTAATGGTTGTAATTTCTTAGTGGTAGTATAGCTCAAAAATTGATTAGGAAGAGTAGCTTAAATGCACCATGACTTTGCCTCAAAGAAAATGTACATTTTGCCATCACAAGGCTAGCCATCACACTCAATGTGAGGACAATTACCATATAATAAAGCTGAATTATAGAGGTTAGAGAAGTTATATAAACTCTTTCTCTGAGTTATGCAACAAAACACACATGAATCTTTTAGCTAATATGTTAAATCTCTCCTTTAATTTCTCTAAATATTAGTGTCTCTGGGGGTGGATATAACATGAAACCTGTAACGAATGGTAAATTCTGTAAAACGATGAAATGAGCCATGTAAAGGCAAGTCCCCTGTAATGAGCTAGATAATGTCCCAAAAATTTAGGTAGTGTCCTAGGCTCTTAAAAATAATAATCCTAGGCTCAGACAAAAAGAAAAACAGAGCTAGGATGGTGAAATAAATTTTGACAAAAAACTGACGAAATGTAATGACATTTTCATAAATATGTGTAACTTTTGGAAAAACTCATAGGAGGACCTTTTAAATTGAAAATTTGAGTTGTCCAGGATTCTTAGAAGCCCTGAAAACCATGAGAAGCCCCGAGACCAGTAAAGCCCCTCCGTTGTACGTTTTCCAACGATAGTGAACCTAAACTTTGATAGATTCATTCGAGAAGGTTTTAGCTCCGATTTGAGTGATTCCAAAGGTATTTTATTAAATTAGGAACCTAAATTTTATAATAGAAAAAATAGTTCTAGAAAAGGAGCTAAAACGAAGCCAAAACAAAATTGCCATTATGAAAGGACGAAATTGAAATTTTTGAAAAAGCTAGCTTCTTGAACATTCTATAACTTTTAAGCCACTTCCTTCACCTTCTTCAGGTCAACTCCCTTTGCCCAAAAAATAGAAAAAGGAAGCTCTCTCTTAGGCACACAAGGAAAGGAGAGAAAGGAGGAAGAAAACCAAGAAAAGGTAGCCAATCTCAAGGAATTTTATGCTTTTTCTTCTTCCAATTTTATTCTCCTCCCTTCAAGCTTTCTTTCTATGATTTTATTAAGTGGTTTGGTTCTGTTTTGAGTCTAGACCAAGGGGGGATAGTTCAAAATTCTGGAGGAGAAGCAAATCAAGGAGAAAGGCTCTTGAAAGCAAGCTTGAATCCTAGGTAATTTCTTATTTTGGTTACTTCTTTCTTTTGCTCCTTTCTTGTGTGTATTTCAACCTAAACCAAAACCATAGGGGGGAGGGATTTTTTGTCCAAAAACAAGAGAGGAACTAGGGTTTTAAACCATAGTGAAGTGTAATTTGCTAAGAAATTGCAAGAAAAACCCATGGAAATTAAGCTATGAAAGTGTAGGATTTTTTTAGGATTTTGTAAAATCTAATTTAATACATGAATTTCCTTGGGTATTTAAGTATTCCCTTGAGCTCCTAAGACCTCTAGAAAGCCTCCCAAGTGGCTCTCCCATCAAGAAAAAATCAAAAGCTCTATGAACCTCCTTTTGTGTGCATAGTTTGACCAAGGCAAGAGCATAAGGCAAGAGAGGAACTAGGGTTTTAGACCATAGAAAAGTGGAATATGCTAAGAAATTGCAAGAAAAACCCATGGAAATCAAGCTAGGAAAGTGTAGGATTTTTTTAGGGTTTTGTAAAATTTGATTTAACACATGAATTCCTTGGCTATTTAGGTGTTCCTTTGAGCTCCTAAGACCTCTAGAAAGCCTCCCAAGTGGCTCTCCCATCAAGAAAAAATCAAAAGCTCTATGAATCTCCTTTTGTGTGCATAGTTTGGCCAAGGCAAGAGCATAAGGCTAAAGGATGTTTTAATTTGTTCTAGCCTTAGTTTAAGACTTCATATGATGTTAGAAGATGGGAGGAACCATTGGAAAAATTTAAGAGCCATGGATTCGAAGATGGGACAATGATGTCCATAATAGTGCCTTATGAAGCAACTTATATGTAAGCTTGTGCAAATGAATGTGTGATGGCTCCAATGACTTTGAATGATGGTAAGAGGCCTAGAAATGAAAAGAGAATGGAGCCTAGGATTCGAATTGTGAAGGTTGCTTTAATAAGTCATTTATGAAACCATTACGTCACTTATAGAATCAAGTGTGTGTTTAAGAATGAATTTGGTATCTTGGCTTGCTTTAAGTGTGTAATTGAGTGTTAATTATGGTGTCTAGGTTACGAGGATCTTAACCCACCTAAGTGCACTCGTGAGGCCAAAAAAGGGAAGGAATAAAGTGAAGCCAAGCTTGTAAAAGTTTAAGGTAGCTCTCCACCTCACTCTTCTTGCATTATTGGTTGCATATATATGTCATTATGTGCTTGTATGTGATCTTGTGATTTGAGAATATGCCACTTGGTGTTCTAAGATTGCATTGGTACCAATTTGTTGTCTTGAATGTCATTGATTATGGAAATGGCTCATAAGGGTGAGATAATACCAAAAGTCCCTTAATAAATGTGAAGAGATGCCAAAAGTCTCTTGGAAGGGTGAGGCCAAGTCAAAAGTCCCTAGGCTAAGGGTGAGGCAAACCCAAAAGTCCTAGAAATGAGGTGAGACAAAACCAAAAGTCCCTAGAACATGTTCTTGACTTGAATGTGAATTGGTGGCATAAAAATCGTGACTTTGCATACTTTATGGTGCCAAACTTTCCATACTTATGCTTTGATATATGTATGCCTTAAATGTGTGCATGAATGGGTGTGTGAGCTATTGAGATTATATGAATCTCATTCCCATTCCCGCTCCTATCTTAATATGTCTAGGTGGTGGGCAAGAACCAGAGAATGTAAGCTAAGGGAGTTGAAAAGACATATTTAGATCATTATGTAGTTTATTTTGTAATTGAATGTCAAAGTGATTATGTATATATTATTTTTGGGATGTAAAATCATGAACAATTGTAAAATGATGTATGGATATTGTATGAAACTTTGATGGCACCAAAACAATGTAGGTATCTAAATTGACCCTTTGGTGGCTTATGTGTATTAGTGTATGAATGGATGTGGAATAACCAAAATGAGATGTATGGTATTTAGGACCATTTGGGCAGTACCTACAAGTTGTATTTGTGCTCTTAAACTTGCCCAAGAGGTGCCAAGCCATTGGAGAAGTCATTTGGACAAAGTTGATACCTTATAAGAGCCAAATTTGGCCATTTTATGAAGTTGTGTCACTTTCTTTTCCAAATGAACTCTTCTTGGTCTAAAACTTGGCATGCATTTAGAGATTATTAAGAGCTTTTTGGGAAGGTAAAGTGCAGAATATTTTGAAGTCTGTGTAATTTTTGAAATTGGAAAATTTTCTAGTTTTGGTCAGTGCTACTGTTCATCTGGTTTGAAATGAATCTCTGTCATTCATAAGGAAAATGATATCCAATGACTATGAAATTTTATAAGAAAAAAATAGACATTCCTAATTATCTCTTTCAACTAGAAGCACCTCATTTGGATGTCTAGAGAGGGAGATATGAATTTTTGAAATTTCTATTCTATTCTAGGTGCACCTCCAGACCCTTAGTACTCTTCCATTGATTTTTTGGGTCTAGATGCTCTTAGGTTGATCTAGAAATATTTTCCCCTCTAGTTAACACTTGTAACTTTTCAAATTGATATAGTTTGCATGAATTGGATTTTTTAAGAATTAATTATGAATTTTCAAAAATTTATATTAGTAAACTGTATCAGAATTCTAGATAGCTTAATCCTAGTGCCTTTTCTATCATCAAACTTGGTCTAAATGAGGCTTTTATGGATGAGAATTATTTTTACTATAAATTTAACATCTAGAGCTTTCCAACAAGCTATGGTTTGCTCAATTTCAATTTTTTCAAATTTAGTTATGATTTTTCAAATTTACCTTAAAATTTGCCACCTCAAAACCTGAGACAAAACATGAGAATTTGTTATTTTTGGCTCTTGTTCTGTGGCTCATGTGAAGTTTTGAGATGTTTATAATTTGTATGAATGGAAAATAATTAGAGAATAATGTTAGGGAATTTACAGGGCCCATATGACACAAAATAAAAAAATTTAATTCTCGACGTAATGCAAATAAATTTATTATTTTCATGGATTTTTGTTGGATTTTCCTTGAGAATATATATAATCCATGTTGGATGGAGAAATATGATACTAGAATATTATAGTATGAAAAACCATTTTACAATCAAGTGCACTTAACCTAACATAACTTAAAGAGTAAATAATTTTGCACATCAATTTTAAGTCATAGCATTGGAATTGTGCATTGTGACAAATTTTAATTTGTCGGTGTGTCTGTGGAACAGGGCTAGCTACATACATAACAAAATCTATTTCACTGAACAATCCACAATGTATATGGTTCAGCTCAAAGTTATCAAATAAGTGAGTCTTGATAAGTTATCAATATACCCAATTAACTTGGATTCATTTTCAATGTCAAAGTTATCATAATATTCCCATTCTTACTAAGACAAACAACAAAATCCCTTGCTTGTCAAGTTCCATTCCCTCTTCTTCCATTATGAAAATATGATAACAAATCACTGTTTATGAACTTTTAACAACTTAATGGTACATTATTTCTTAATTTTTTGTAAACTTAAGTAAGAAGTCTTCTTTTAATCTAGGCGGCTAAAACCCTAAAAGCCTAAATTGATTAGCCAATTTTTTAACCTTTGAAAGATCATTAAAATTAGCTTATAACTAAACCTTTTGTTTCCCATCCCCTCTTTTAGCAAGGTGCCAATCCTATTGCTTAACTTGCCATTTTCAAATTTAATATAAATCATAAAAGATTCTAACTATATTTTAAACTATAAATGAAAAGCATTTTGAGCTAAAGTTTTGGACAATCCTAGGATATTGTCTACCATAAATTGTGGCAGTAAACTAAAATTAGAAATGAAGAAAATTAAGTCATGAGAATAATACCTTGGTAATTGTGGTTTCTTAACTTTGACTTTTGGTTAGAGGTAAAAGGTCTCATGTTTGATCTCTTCCTGTACCTAAAAAACATGTAATTTGAGGCATAAACATCTAGGGAAATAATAATGACAAGTCTATCTATTGAAGCAACTTATTTTAACAAAGAACTTTATGTTCTTACAGTGGCTAATCAACGCTTTTACTTTAACCCTTATGAGGCAATAACTAGTTCCACCAGTTATTGATGAAAAGAGACCAAGTAATACTACAAATATATGATTTCCTTTACAATTTACATTACTTGTGTAACACTCTAAAATTAATTAAGGATAATCATGATTAACTAGGGATTAATATAGGTTTAATTAGAAAATTACTTAAGAGAGGTGGACTTTAATTTGAGCTTTATGGTTAATTTAATTATGCTTTGGGTTAAGTATAGAAGCTTAATCTTAGTCTTAAGGAGATCTAATACCATTTCTTGGGGGCCCAATGATATTAGGCGCAAACCCAATTTACATGAACTCTTGTAGTTGGCCCAACAAATCAAAATCTGAGCCAAGTAAGTTTTTGGGCCTAACCTTAAGTGTTCTGTAGCCCAATGCATTTAAACTATAGCCCAACAACTAGAGGGAGCCTAATTGGGCTTTAGGCTGATGGGTCAACTCAATTCCATCCTAAAACCCAAAACACCCAATTGCCACTCACCTTAGTGCTGAAAAACAAAAAGTGTTCTACAGACCATGAGCATTTTCACACTTTGAGAGGAGGCTAGGGTTTTCACTAACATTTTGTCTCAATTCTGCACTTTTAAAGGAAGGTTTAGCCAAGGTAATAGTTATATAACTTGACCCTCTCCTTTTTCTCTTAAATTTGACCCAATCAATTTTTCATTTGGGGCATTTTCACCCACACCTCAAATCTGATATGGGTTATTTGTTGTTTTCTTGGAGGATTTTCAAAGGTTAAGGCTAGGAAAGATATTGGGTAAGTATAAACTCCTCATTTTGAAACATTTACTACAAGTTAGAGACCCCAATAGCTAACTTATGATATAAACTCTATTTCTATATGAAAATATCCATAATTTAGGGTGATATTTTAAGGTCTCTGGTATAAAAAAGACAAAATTTGAATTTTGTTCTTGTAGTAGCTGGGCAAGTGTTCTTTAGGTAGCTATTGGTAGCTTAATTCTTTAGGTATCTATTTGCTGCTATAAATTGATGAATAAGAATGGTAATGGTCTTATTTTGTATTTATATGCTAAGTAGCATTGTTATTGCCTTTCAAGGAATTATCTACAAGTGAGATAAATGGAGTTAATGTTAAATTCCATGCATATGTCTACTTTAATTTTATATCTACTATACATGTATGATTTTGAAATGCATAATGAATGGTTGACTATTTGATATACTATGTTTGGACCTTGTGAGTCCATAGTGGAGCTATGGTACGATGGCCACTCATGTATTGTGCTTCAATCAAGCATCGAGTTATGATTAAGCCCTTATATACACTGAGCCCAAGTTATGCCCATTGGAGAGTTGGTGCTGTGGATAGGCCTCTCCAAGTGTTAATGGCCTTTAACATGTGGATATGTGATTGTTAGTATGGGATAATAGTCACTGTTAGCCTAATTATTTCATTTGCTAATATGACTAGTCCATTTTCTGATCCTTACATGATTTTATGCACATATGTTAATTAAATTAAAATATATGAATGACATTTGCCTTTAGTTACTGAAATTTGCATCTCACCCCATTTCATAAGATAATACTTTTAAGTGAAGGCTCTTCAGGTAAGGATAAGGAAAAGTAAATGGATACACATCCATGAGCTAAGGCCTTGTGTGGGAAGCTACACTTGGGCTGAGTTAATTTAGGATAGATGCTGATTTTATTATTCTCTTGTATATCATCATCATGTACTCATATTGCTAAGTGTAGGTATTTTATGTTTTGTTAACCTTGATGTATCTAATAAGGGTTAGGCCTTATATAAATCCAGTATATGGTGTATGTACTTATTTATATCTAATATGGAACCTCTTTAGTATGAATATATAACTTGACTCTTGAGAGCATGCTTTTATATTTCCATGAATAATAATACTAGTTGCTTATGGATCTTGCTGCTATTAATATTCCATGAAATTACTGATGCATGATAGTTTGATAAGTAGGAATCAACCCCTGAGTCTTAAATTGGTAATGATAGGTATGTTAGGTGAACCAGGTACATGAAAGCTTTTAAAGCCTCACAAATTAAGGTAGAATGGCCTTAGAGTGTTACTAGAAAGAGAGTTGGAGTGTATAGGATGAAACTTATAGAGAAATGGTGCAGAAGAGGGTCATAGCATGGCCAAGAAGAGCTAAGCAATGGCTAGGTGTCAAGTAGAGGCGAACCTCACTATAGCGCAAACTTTTCAGCCACAACGTAAGTTGAGGAAATCAAAGAATGAGAGCTCCAATGTCACGGTATAAATCGGGAAATTTTCTATAGTAGATTCCAGGGTGTTTTTTCATTATGACGATATTTGCAAAAATGTGAGAAGTTGAACCCAAGAGCAACTTCGCTGTGGCACAAAAATCTTAGGCCATGATGCAAGAAACAAAACTTGGTTTTTAGGTTCTAGTAACCAACTTAGTCATGGTGAAGGTTCCCAAACTCTTATTTTTTACTTAGAAACCTTGAGTTTCACTATATTAAGGTTATGTAATGACTTGAGAATATTCATAAAAGGTTTTTGGTGAGTTGAAATCAATAATGAGATGAATCAAAGGTCTTAACTAATAATTATGATCACTTGTGGGTTTGATTAGTTGTGCTTGTTTAACTAATGACCCTAATGATATCAAGGTTCAAATTTTCTCACTTTCCCCTATTTTAATTAATCATAATGACTTTAGACTTTGATCTGTGATTACTAATCATGTTATTAAACCTAATTACAGTAATTAAGAATTAGGGTCATTACAACTTGCTTCTTCAGCTTTTACTAACTATCCTAAAATTCCAACCATAGAAAGAGTAGTTAAAGTATACTTATTGTTCTTGCTGAAAGCAGGAAACAATGAAATTTAGGCTATAGTTCTCAATTATAAAAAATAAATAAAAACATAAAATGCTGAATGAAAATCAAATAAAGTCAAGGGCCTTAATATTCCATATATTTAGGACATTCTCATCTTTCTTTAAAATGCCCATAGCTCACTCTTAAATATTTTATCCAAAAAAGAAGCTGATAATATGACGAATTAAAGCATTTACAAGAAATCATAATAAGCAAGACCTTTGAATCTAAAACATCAAATAATAAATTCCTACTTATACCCAATGCATTCATAGATCTAAATTGTGTAACCTGCTACAACATAAATGAACAAATATTCATAAATTATACAAAAACTGGTGTATATACCAATATTACAATGGAAACTACTCCACCTTGTGTAGCAAGCATTTCATGGAAAATGAAAAGTACACTAAAGAGACTACAAGCAAGGCTTGAAATAAAGATTAAAACAAATAACCAATCATTAACTATATGTAACATGCGGTGTGTTGTAAAAACACTAAAATGAGTCAGATTGAAAAGTAAGTCTCCTGAAATAAATGAGTTGAGGCTAACTAAAATTAGAATAAAATTTTAAATAATAGAAAATGAGGATCCAAGGTCTAAGATGCCCAAAAACTAGAGCCGAGTAGTTCAATAAAATCACCGAAAGCATAATGGCATTTTCGTAAATATAGGCACTTTTTGGGAAACTCACAAGAGGATTTTTTAAGTAGAAAATTTGAGTTTTTTGGGGTTTTTAGAGGCCCCAAAAACAATGGGAATCCTCGAGATAGTTAAAACTCTTTTGATGTACGTTTTTGAGTGTCGATTGACCCGAACTTTGATATTTTCATTTAGGAAGATTTTAAATCCAAGTTTAGTTATTCCAAAGCCATTTATAAATTAGAAGACCTAAATTTTATGATGGAAAAGACGGTTCTAAAAAAGGAGCTAAAATGGAAGAGCCAAGACAAGGGGCATAAATGGCATTTTCAAAGAATAAATTCTTTTCCATTTGCTTCTTAAGGACGTCCCATTTTTGCCCTATTTAATTGACTCTCTTTTCTGCTCAAAATAAAGGAAAAGGCCAGGGGAAGAAGGCACACCATAGAAGGAGAAGAAGAAGGAGAAAAATAAGGAAATACTTAGAATTTTAAGCTTCTCCCTTCTCTAAAGTTGTTCTCCTCCTTCCCACCTCTATTTCCATGGTTTTAGTTATTCATTTAAGGCTATTTTGGGTTTGGTCTAGAGGAGGAAGATTGGAGTTTAAAGGAGAGGAATTCACCAATTAAAAGAGCTTTTGAGATAAGCTAAAAACCAAGGTAATTTCATTGCCTTCCATGCCTTCTTCTTGTTGTTTCCTCTTGTGTAAGTTTCGACTTCATATAGAACAACTAAGAGGGAGTTAATTTTGTCCATAACTAAGCAAGGAACTTATGTTTTAGAGTGTGGGAAACAATATAATGCAAAGAGATTCAAGAAAGGACCATTAGAATTCAATATGGAAAAGTTAGGGATTCAAAGACATATGCTAAACTATGATTTTGTCCAAGGATAGTCTAGCTTATATAAGAGTTTAATTGAGTTCCTAAAACCCCTAGGAAGCCTCCCAAGTGCCTCTTCCTTCAAGGAAAAATTAAAAACTCCATGGATCCCTAAACACTATGTTAGTCTCAGCCAATACCTCTATGGATACCTAGAGAGTGTTTTAAATTTTTCTAAACTTAGTTTGGGACTATATATGATGAAAGAATATAAGACGAAGCCTTGGAAAAAATGTAGGAAGCCTAGATGGTGAGTAGGAGGTGTAGGTTCCATAATGTGATATAATGAAGCAACATATAGCTAGGCTCTCCAAAATGATTGTATGATGGTTCCAAAGAGTTTAAATGGGGTCAAGAATCATAGATTGAAGGAAAGAATGAAACTAAGATCATGAATTCTTATAGTTGCTTCATTAGGTGCTTTATGGAACCATAATTGAGCCATTTGAGAAAGTGGGCTTCCATAGTGTGTGTGTGGAGTTAGAGCTTGTTTCAAAAATGTAATTAGGTCCTATTTGATGTGTTTAGGCTAAAGAAATCATACTCCACCCACTTGCAAGTGTGTAACCAAAACAGGGAAAGAGCAATAAAGGAAAAGTGTGTGTGTTTGCATTCAAGGTAGCTCTCTAACTTTTCTTTCATACATTCTTAATTGTTTTCTTGTCTTTGGATGTGTTTATATATGTTCATGCCATGAAAATTGTGTATAGCTATTTTCTACATGCCATGAATATGTTTTGGCTTGAATGAGTTTAGGGAAGCCAAAAGTCCCTTAGCAAAGGTGAGGATGAGCCAAAAGTCCTTAGGATTGGGTGAGACAAAGCCAAAAGTCTCAAAAAAAGTGAGGCTTAGTCAAAAGTCTCTTGAAAATGGGTAAGGCAAGTTCAAAAGTTCTAAGGAAAGAGGGTAAGGCTAAACTAATGCTCTTGAAAGCCAAGGTATGATATGTATGAGCTTCTTAAATATGAAAATGATTTTATGTATGGTTACAAGTAGCTTGGCCTTCATGCATGCATACTTTGACTTGAAAATGTGACTATTATGTATGATTAAAAGGGTTAAGAGCTATTGAGATTCTTGGAATCTCACTCTTCCCTCTCTAATGTCTAACAATGTCTAGGTAGACCAAGTGAACTAAGGAATGGAAGCCACCACTCTTGAAGATAAGAACTTTGATAAAGAATTTGCTAAATAGCCATTTTGTGACATAATGTTGTCAAATGATGTAATTTCATATTGTATATGATATGTAGATATTTGAACACATGTAAATATATGGATATATGATATATGTATTGAAATTGGAAGCATAGGAATGATAATGTATGTTTTTGACTTCCATATGCTTAATTGTGCTCGTATAAGCTTGTGTATAAGATCAAGTGAGGTAGAGGATTTATGATGCATGAGTATTTAGACCTCTTGGACAAGTTTTTATTGCTGTTTTTGGCCTTTTTCACGTGCTCAAGAGGTCATGGTTAAGGTAGAAGCATATTTTGTTCACATTTAACCCTATATGGTGCCTAAAAAGGCCTTTTTGGCACCCTATGTCACAATTGACCAAATGAACGATTTTTTGCATGAAATTAAGCATGAATATAGGTATCATCTAGAGCTTTTTGTAGAGCAAAAGATTACATTATTTGGAGCTCTAAAAAATTTATTATAATTTTTCAAAATGGGGAAAAATATGCTGAATGATAGGGTGCATTGTTCATATGGTCAAATTTTGTTTCCTTATCACTCATGGACCAAATGGTGTCCAATGGCTATGAAATTTTATAAGTATAAACTAGACATCATAAGCTTTCTATAGCCACTAGATTACCCCATTTGGAGCTCTGTAGAGGGAGAACCAAAATTTTGAAGTTTCATGATAGTATCAAGGATGCAATAGGACCTCTAGTACTATTCCATAAAGTTTCATGAGCTAAAAGCATATGTTTTGGCCTAGAGTTATTTTTATCCTCTAGAAGACATTCATATCTTTCTAGAATGGTATTTTTTGCTAGGTTTTGATTTTTTTATAATTAGTTATGAATTTTTGAATTTTATTAGTAACTTGTGGTAGCAAACCTAGTCAATTGGACCTTTGGTAATTTTCTATTATCAATTATGGTCCAGTTGATGTTTTCATGGCCTAGATTGATTTTTAACCTATAGTTGGCATTTAGAGATTTCTAGAAAGCTATTATTTACTTGATTTCAATTTTTTTAGATTTAATTAAAAATTTTTAAAGTTAATGACAGAAAGCTAAAAACTAGAACTCATGGCCAACTTTTTTTTTTTTTCTTTCTGGTGTGAGGCTTCAAAACTCAGAAAGAATGGAATGCTTTGTGATAGTTATGACTTGTATGAATGTATTTGGACTAGAGAATGATATGAATGAGTTTGTATGATCCATGAGGCATACAAGGGACAATCGGGGTTTTACGTAATGCAAAAATAATGCATTTTTTTTCATGAATCTCATGTATAAAGCCTGTTTGTGAGAACGAAAGACTAGTGCACTATGGTGTTACACTATATGTCTTCACTACCATAGAAATAAGATATGTTGGCACACATTTGTTAGTGGTTCTTTAAAAACTATTGAAGGAAAGACTTTTGCTAGCGGTTATTAAAAAAACTACTAACAAAAGGATTAGATATAGTCAGCGGTTCTTAGAGAAAAACCAACTATATTATTATAGTTGGTGGTTTTCTAAGAATTGCTAACTATAAAATATATAGTTGGTGGTTTATTTAGAATCGCCAACTATATAATTTTTTGTAAAAGGATATTTAAAAATGTAATTGAGTTTAGTTGGCGGTTTTGTATTAACAGCTAACTAAAATCGAATTAATGTTGGCAGTTGTTTTAGAATCATCAACTAAAACCAAATTAAAGTTGGCAGTTTGGCATAGAACTACCAACTAAGGTAATTTTAAAATCATTTATCCTGTTAAAATACTTTGTAAAACTGTGTTTCCAATGTTCTCCAAGTAGAAGCTTGTGCATAGCCATAACCTTCCACCACCCATTGTCTTCGGTGCCATCCCTCAGTGGTTCTCTCCCTATTTTTGATGACTTTCCTCCTTTTTTAGTGGCTTCCATATTAGCATCATCCATTTTGCACCCCACTAGTTTATTCAGCCACTTCCACTACTCGTTCCTCTTCCTCTCTTCAGCTTGTTGTCTTCTTGGGAATATAGTGGCATTTCTTGGCCCTCTTTCTACCCCATATGTAAATTTCTTATTTTTTTGGTTTTTTAATTTTGAATGATTTTATGATTGTTTTTCATGCCATAAATACATCATTCACTAACATTTTTTAGAATGTGTACAAAACATATCAAGTAGTAAGTTCTTCATTGATTAAATATGTTTACATAGCATCTCCTAATACTAGCTATTTGCATAATTACTATTCTACAACATGTGTTAACTAAACATCTACATGATACAAGAGATTACAGCCATTTTTCTATAAACAACTCAATAATGCATATAACTATGCTTTACTTCTTTTCCTTACTTTCACTTGGAAGTTATTGAAAATATGACAAGTTTTGATGAGATAATATTATCTCAATAGTTAGCATCTTTTATAAGCATAGTAGTGAACAGAATAAACACTTCCAATTTTTCATAAAACATGCATCAATTATTTGTCTTTTGTGTGAGTTACTGAGTTTAAATAAAACATCTTTCCCCTATCATTATTAAAGCTCCTTTTAATCATGTAAAAATTATAAAGCATGAGTTTCTTAACACTTCTTGTCATTGCTTTGTTCTTATGGATTGCTTGAGTATTGTAGTTTTGGTTTGAAAAGAGGGCTTAGCTTGGGAAACTTTTGTTTTTAAGCTATCATGTGGTCAATTTTTCTTTAAGATATAGATTGAAACAAAAGAGTAATTAGAAAGCTTGTATAATTGGGCAATATTTAGTAGAATAATAAGGAGGAGTCTAAGTATATTAGGAGTCACTAACCACATGTTTCTCAAATTGGTTCTTGTTAGATTGAAAAAGTATAGATTGGAGATGGATGTCTGCCAATCATTTGTTTAGGAAAGATGAGGATGAAGTGAAACAGTTTATTAGGTTTGCAATTGAGCATGCAAAAGACCCTAGTAAAATTATATGCACTTGTTTAAATTGCTACCATGTGAAGCAAATTAGTGCAACTAAGTTGAAAGATCATTTAGTATGTAATGGGATTGACCAAAGTTATACATGTTGGACCAAGCATGGCAAGACAAAGGATAAGCATAGTAATTGGAAGTATAGTGGGAGTTATGCCTCAAATGATTTTCACACAAGTACATATGAGGTTGACTATCTTGAAGAGATGGTAAATGTGGTTGAAGAGGATTTTTAGGATTGTCCTAAAATGTTTGAGAGATTGAAAAGTGATGTAGAAAAGTCATTGTATTCTGGCTATACAAAATTCACAAGATTGTCAGTGGCATTAAAGTTGTACAAATGTAAAGCGGGAAATGGATGGAGTGATAAAAGCTTTACAAAATTGCTTGCTCTTTTGAAAGATATGTTGCCAGAAGATAATGAGCTTCCTAGTCAAACATATGAGATTAAACAAATGTTATACTCTATTGGCAAGAGCTATGAGAGGATACATGCTTGTCCCAATGATTGCATTTTATTTTGGAATGAATATGCATTGATAGAGAAGTGTTCGAAGTGTAATCCCTCACGATATAAGAAGAATTGAGTCCAACAAAGGTGGTATGGCATTTTCCCATCATACCTAGATTCAGATACATGTATAGTAGTGCAGAATATGTGAAGCATTTGACATGGCATGTGTAACACCATATTTATCTAGCCTATCTCATGCCATTCTAATCACATTTCCTTAGTCTAGCACACTTACTCAAGAAAAAGCAACAAAAATAATGGATTATTTTGCATTACGTCGTAGATAAAGTAACCATACCAAAATAGCTAAAATTTGGAAAATTTGAAAATTCATAATTAATTCCATAGAGCCCCAAATAATATAGTCTTTAACTTTCCAAAATGCTCTAGATAAAGTCTATATGCATGCTAAATTTCATGAGAAAATTCATTCATTTAGTCAAATCTTAACATTGGATTCTAAAATGGTCAATTTTGTGTCTTCAATGGATCTCAAATGGTCCAAATTAACTTCTAAGACATTCATGGCCACTTGAGCACATAAGAAAGCTCCAAAATGGTCTACTAAATATGTCTCAAAGGTACACAAACCCATATTTCACAAACTCACACTCTCACCCCAAGACATACACAAGAATACATAAGCTATATCTTGCCATTCAATGTTAAGAACTTGCTACAACATTCACATGGCATCAAATCTCATATATACATCAAGTATCCATATAATTACATATATTCATAAGCTTATACATTATATACAACATTAGATTACATTATATGCCATTCATATGGCTACAAAATGGATAATTTCACACACTTTATGGTCAATATCCTTCCTTTAAGCTTGGTGGCTTCCATTCCTTGGCTCACATGGACCACCTAGTCATGTTAGGCAAATGGGGAGGAAAGAATGAGATTTTAAGAATCCTAATAGCTTTTCTCCCTTTTAACCATACATAAAGAATGCAAATCCAAGTCCAAAAATGCATACATGGACATCATGGCTTTCATAATCATTCATGGAACATTTTTAGCATTCAAGAAGTCATATAAAACATACATAGGTTTGCCAAGAAGGTGGTTTAGCCTTACCCACTTCTCTTGGGGGATTTTGGACTAGCCTCACCCATTCTCTTAAAGGGTTCTTGACTAAGCCTCACTTTTTGGAGACTTTTGGCTTTGTCTCACCCATTCTTGAGGACTTTTGGCTCATCCTCACCTTAATTAAGGGACTTTTGGCTTCACCACACTTAAGCAAACCAAAACATGTTCATAAAAGCATCATTTAAGTGCATAACATAACATCATGATACCATGGCATATAGATACTGTTGGAGATTGTGCCCTAGGCCAATCATTGTATTGCGAATATTGTTTTTATTACGAAATAAGAGTTTTCTTTTTATTACATTATTATATTATTTGCATGTTTATATATAATAATATCCATGGATAAATTATTTTTTTTTTCAATTATCCAAAATGTCCCTAATCAATCATCCTTGTGGGAACAATGATGAATTAAGATTAGTATGATTTTGATTGATTAAGTGTTAATCATGTATGATGATATGAATCAAAATCATAGGCGTGTGTTAGAGAACAGGACACTGGATAGACCCATAATGAGATAAGCTATATGGATTAGGTCATAAGTTTATCTTATATATATCCGTGTCATTGATCCCTTGGACCTGAGATCACCATAGATTCCTACATGAAAGACACTGTATTTTGGCATAGTCTAATGTCACCTTTGACCGGGTGATTATAAAGACTATGATCAGGTATAATGGAATCCATGCAGAGGAAGATGAGTGGTCAAGATGGAATTTGTCCCTCTAGTTAATAGAGAGATATCTATGGGTCCCTCGATGAGTGTGACTGAGAAATGCATGGGCATGCTCAGATGGAAAGGGTTTTATCTTATATCAGTCTGCTCGAAGATCGAGAAAGTTATGATCGAGCAAGTTGAGGATGACATTTCCATATCTCATACTCGATCTAGATATCGTGTGACAAAAGGGATATGATAGGGTTATAAGATAAGTTGCATCGGATCACTGATTCCATATGATTTGGGTAGTCACAATATCTTGCTAGATGCCGCTTGTGATTTGTGGGTCAAACAGTGCAGTTGGCCCACTGCCAACATCATATGGGCCTGCAAGGTCGCACACAAGAATGGACCAACTCGGGCTAAAATGTCCACATTCATTAAATCAAAAATGTGTTTAGATTCAATGAATATCTAGGATGGAGGAATTATTTATATATATATATATATAAATAATTAAATGCAAAATATATTATATATATATATATATTATATTTGATATTATATATATATTTATATATATATGAATTAATTTAAATTTGATTCTATCAGATAGATTTAAATTTAAACTAATCAGATAATTTAAATTTGATTCTATCAAATATATTTAAATTTAAACTAATCAGATAATTTAAATTTAATTCTATTAGATAGATTTAAATTTAAACTAATTATATAATTTAAATTTGATTCTATCAGATAGATTTAAATTTAAAACTAATCAGATAATTTAAATTTAATTCTATCAAATAGATTTAAATTTAAACTAATCAGATAATTTAAATTTGATTCTATCAGATAGATTTAAATTTAAACTAATCAGATAATTTAAATTAAACTCTAGATATTGTTAGTTTAAATTTAAACTATAAGATAGATTTGAATTTAAACTAATAGATATATTTAATTAATTTTGATTAATCAAATATATCTGAAACTTTAGTCTATAAATAGGGGTTTCCATATCAGAAAAAAAAAAGCTAGAGCTGCCTCCAAAATCCTTAAAGAGAGGGACACCATATGGACGTGTACGGAATTGTTCGGACGTGTACGGACAGCCTGCTAGCATACCGTTTGAGTTGCTGAACCCCGTTCGTGTGGATACCAGTAGAGGGAGCTGATCTGCGGTTAGTTCCTATGATCCAAACAAAAGTAAACAACAAACTCAATCGATAGAAAAAGGTAATTCTCTGAATCTATTCGGTTTAAGCGATTTTGACAGATCCTTGGTGGGAATTGGGATTAAAATTTTAAATGTTTCCATTGTGTGCCTCCCATAATTCCCAACAGATACATGCTGAAACATTCTTCATGGCTTAAAACATACATACATACATTCAAAGATAAGATAAACATCTATTCATGTATGAAAGAAAGAAGAGAGAGCTACCTTAGCTATACAAGCACACTTTTCCTTTTAAATTTAGTTCTTCTCCCTCGGCTACACACTCACAAGGATATGAGACTTGGTTCCTTTAGCCTAGACATATCATATAGAAGCCAATTACACTCTTGTGTTAATTTCTAAAGGTATACATTTATTTCAAAAGTTAGGTGATTCTTATGGTTCATTTATGGCTCCATAATGCACCTAATGAAGCAACATTGGGAAAACATGATCTTGGCTCTATTATTTCCATCCATTTATGACTCTTGACTCATTTTAAGCCTCTTGGAGCCATCACATAATTTATTTAAGGAGCCTAGCTAGGTGTTGCTTCTTTAAGCCACAATATGGAACCTATAACTCCATCTCACTGTCTATGATTTCTAAAATTTTTCCAAAGCTTCCTCTCATCCTCTCCCATCATATATGACACAAAAACCAAGCTTGGAAGAATTTAGAACTACCCCTTGGTGCTTCATCCTCCCTAGGCTGAGGCTATGGACCATGAAAACACTAAAGGAGTTTGTTTTGTTTTCTTGATGGGAGATGTATGGGAGAAGCCTTCTAGGGATCTTAGGAACTCATCCAAACATCCATTTTGGCCTAGGAACTCTTGCATTAAAACAAATTTTTAATTGAGCACTTGAAACCCTAAGTTTCCTATCTTAAAATTTCATGGTTGTTTAGTTGTTTCCTTTGCATATTCTTGTTCTTCTCCCTCATTTTCCTAAGATTCAATCTTGGTTTATCTAGAAATCCAACCCCTTATGGCTGGTCATATATAGGTTGAAAATCACAAGAGAAGGAACAAGAAGAATCAAGCATAAAAGTAACAAAATGTCTTGGTTTCTTGGCTTCCTTGCTTGTTCTTCACTTTTCTTGGCTTCTTCTCCTCAAAATCAAAATTTCCCTCTTAGGTCTAACCTTAAATTAGACCCAAAAGCTTCAATAAACCCAAGGGAAAGAAGAGAAGAAGGAGGAGAAGAAGTTTGCTAAGGAGAAACTAAGAAAAACCATGAAAATCCATACCTTTCTCTTGCTTTTTCTTCTCCCTTTCTCCCTTCCCTTGTGTGCCTCACTCTCTTAGTCCTTTCTCTGATTTAGGGCTGAAATGAAATGATCCAAATGAAGAGAAGAGTGGGGCATGGGATATATCTAGGTGGGTTTAAGAAATTATTTCTGAAAATTTCAATTATGTCCTTTAATCTTGGCATTTTTGTTTCTGGTTCATTTTAGCTCCTTTTTTAGAACCGTATTTTTCACCATAAAATTTGGATCCTCAATCTTATAAAATGCCTTTAGAATAACTCAAATTGGAGCTAAAATCTTCTCAAACAAAAGGGTCAAAAGTTGGATCAACCGACAATAGAAAATGTACACCGGTGGGGTTTTAATTGTCCCGAAACTTTTCATGGCTTTTAGGGCCTTTGAGAACCCTAGAGAAGTCAAATTTTCTATTTAAAAAGCTTTCATGTGAGTATTCCAAAATTTACCTAAAATTATAAAAATGCCATTACGTTACATAATAATTTCATTAATTTTCATCTGGTTATTTTAGCCTCTGTTTTGGGGTACCTTTGGCCTCCTAATTTCATTACTTAATGTCTAGATCATTATTTTAATTTTTTTAGACCTTAACCAATTCATTTCGGAGGACTCACTTTTAAAATTTTTCCATTTCTGTCATTTTTACAAAAACTAGACATTATCATTCTCTCCCTTTAAATAAATTTGTCCTTGAAATTTAAATAACATACTTTATGGGAAGAGCTCTAGATGCTTCTTTCTTATTTCTTCTTCTAACTCTCAGGTAGCTTCTTTGGGAGATATCCCCTTCCAAACTACTTTCACCAATGGTATCATCTTATTCCATAACTACTTGAGTCTAACATCTACAATCTGATTCGGTGATACTATATATGATAGATCATCTTGTAATTGTACATTTTCATACTTTATGACATGTGAGGGGTCGAGCTGGTACTTTTTGAGCTGGGATACATGGAATACGTTATGAACTTGGCTAAGGTTTGGGGGAAGGGCAAGTCTGTAGGCTACAGGTCCTATTTTATCAAGAATTTAGAACAGACCTATGTATTTTGGACTGAGTTTTTTACTCCTAATGGACCGACCTATCCCTGTGACTGGAGACATTCTAATCAAGATATGGTTTCTAACCTCAAACTCTAATTTACATCTATTTGCATAACTTTTCTATCTACTCAGTGCCGTTGGGAGTTTCTTTCTTATGATCTCAATTTGCCTAGAGGTTTGGTCCACTAACTTTGGACGTATTAGGCTTCTTTCTCCTAGCTCAACCCAACACATTGGAGACTTATACTTTCTCCCATACAATGCCTTGTATGGTGCCATTTGAATACTCGTATAATAACTATTATTATAAGTAAACTCTGCTAGAGGCAAGTATGTATCCCAATTTCCTTCCATCTTTAATACACATGCCCTCAACATGTCCTCTAAGGTTTAGATGATTCTGTCTGTCTATTTGTCTATTTGGGGGTGATAGGTTGTGCTAAATCTGAGCTTAACACTTAGAGCATCCTGTAATGATCTCCAAAAGTTCAAAGTGAACTTGGGATCTTTGTTTGACACTATGCTCCTAGGCATACCATGTAATCTCACAATCTTCCAAATGTACAGTTGAGCTAATTTATCTAGGGTAAACGTGGCTTTCATTGCTAAAAAGTGAGTTGATTTTGTTAATCTATCCACTATTACCCACATGGCATCATGCCCCGATGATATCCTAGGTAAACCCATGACAAAATCCATAGCTATGCTATCCCATTTCCACTTAGGGATGTCTAAGGGCTAAAGCAACCCAGCTGGCTTCTGGTATTCTATTTTGACTTTTTGACATACTAGACATCGGGAGACATATTTTGCAATGTTTGTTTCCATTCAAGGCCACTAAAACATCTTTTCAAATAATAGTACATTTTATTCTTTTCTGGATGAATTGTGTATCTACTTTTGTACCTCATATAGTATTCTTTCTTTGATTTTAGCATTTCTAGGCACATACAGCCTATCCTTATATCTCACTATGTGATCCTCAAATAGATTGAACTCTTTCTTGGATATAATATTTCTTATCTACTCATCTGTTTGCTACGCTTCTTTTATCTGACTCCTCAGGTCACTTTTTACCCAGGTTTCACTCATCAGTAATTTCCCTAAATGCACTTCACATAAGAGATTCATGTCCTTGAACCTCTCTATCTACTCCTACTCTTTAATCATCACACAAGCCATATGTATGAATTTTCTACTTAGGACATCAGCTATCACGTTAACCTTACTGTGATGGTATTTTAGAGTAAAATCATAATCTTTTAGAAATTCTAACAATCTCCTCTGTCTCATGTTCAATTCTTTCTATTTAAATAAATATTTAAGGCTCTTATGGTTGCTATAAATTTCTATGGCTGCCCCATATAAGTAGTGTCTTCATATTTTTAAATTATGTATGGGGTAATTCTCTTCGTGAGGCTTGAATTATCTAGAGGCATAAGCTACTACTCAGCCTTTTTGCATAAGCACACATCCTAACCTTTTCTTGGAGGCATTACTATAGACTACAAAAGTCTCTCTCGGGTTAAGGAGTACTAAAACTGGGGCTGTGGTTAACTTATGTTTCAACTATTGGAAACACTTCTCACATTTCTCATCCCACACAAAAAGACATATTCTTTCTGGTGAGTTTAGTCAGTGGCATTGCTATCAAAGAAAAGCCTTGAATGAACCTCCTGTAATAACCTACTAAACCTAAGAAGCTCCTGATCTCTGTCACTATCCTAGGTCTCTCCCACTGTAATACTTCCTCTACCTTATGGGGATCTACTGTGACCCCTATATGGGAGATTACATGGCCTAGAAATTGAACTTTTGTGAGCTAAAACTCATATTTACTAAGTTTAGCATATAACTCTCTCTCTCTCTCAAGGTCTCTAAGGCTAATATCAAATGTTGCTCATGTTCTTCCTTGATGACCATGCTCTAGAGACCTCTCAGCCTGGGAGGTAGTCATAATAGATAGCTTAGTCCTCATACTAGGTATAGTTCCATGTCCATGTAAAGTATTACATTTAAGGGAACAATCAAGTGTGGCATTATTTACAGACATCCAGTTCATACCAATGGTCAAGTCAATATCAACAAAGGGCATACATATCAAATCAAGGGTAGTATAACAATGATTAAACTAGACTACACAATTTAAGCAAGCATGAGAGGTAATGGCTTTATTTCCTGTAGGGGTAAATACATGCAAGTCATATAGTATTGTATACATACTCAAACCTAACCTCCTAGCATAGTCATATGATATGAAAGAATGGCTAGTACCTGAATCAAATAAAGCAGCCACAGAAAAATCATTAATCTTAATAGTACTGTAGATTAGACTTGGGGACCAGCTAGCCTCCTGCAATGTCAGGGCAAAGACTCTACCCTGGGTCTGAGGCCTGGGTGCAGGAGCCATCTCTCTATACTGAGAAAACTACTGGGGAGCCTGTGTGCAATCCCTAGCTATATGCCCCGGCCTACCATATCTGTAACATACATTTTATCCCGCATAACACAGCCTATTCCTATGATTTCTGCCACATTAGGGACATACTATAGGTGTAGAACTACCTCTGCTAGACTGAGTCCTTCTTCTCTTATCTCTTCTATTGCATTGGCTTTTACCACCTCTCCTACTACTCACTATGGCATGTGTCTCCTCTCTAGGTCTCTTAGGCTCAGGGAGGGGAGGTTTGGCACTAGAAGTAGGTTACATCATCCTGAGATTTGCTTCTGTAACTCTACAAATCTCAACCAGGGTATTGAAGTTCCTAATTCTCTATAGAACTACCCTGTCCCTAATCTCTGGTAATAGACCTTTCTCTAACTTATCTGCTCTCCAATACTCGTCATCATATCTTTGTAGGTATGAGGAATATCTGGAGAGCTTGACAAATTTAGCCACATATTTGTCCATGGACATTCCCTCGGCTTGCCTCAGGAGTACAAACTTTGACTCCTTCTGATATTTAATGGAGCTGGGGAAATACCTCTCATAGAAGGCCTGGAGGAACGCCTCCCAAGTAATCAGAAAGTTCCTTGATCTCAGAATAGGCTTAATGCTCCTCCACCAATAGTCTACCTCTTTTTCTAACTAGAAAATGGCCATCGCGATCTTTTACTCAGAAGTACACTCCATCACTTGAAAGATCTTCTCAAGCTACATAATCCAGGCCTCGGCTTTCTCTGTGTTCAACTCATCATCAAATGTGGGAGGCCAGAATTTTCTGAATGGTGTTATAACTTGTCTAGTTGAAGGTTACTTCAGGGCTAAAGATATATAAATGCTCAGGATGATTTGAGTGCTATGATGGTTGTGGAGGAGGAGGTGTAGGGCCCTCACTATGTCTCTGTGCAAGTCATTCCTGAAGTTGCATAATCACAGCTTACAGTTGATTCAGGCGAGCTATTATAGGTTGTAGGGCTCTAGCTACTAGATCATTAGGCTCAACTCTATCCTCTGCATGAGCCTCTTTGGAAGGCCTACCTCTCCTAGTGGTCACCATTGTTCTGAAACATCATTAGCAAACTTTAGCATCAAATAGGAACACACTCACCACCATCACACAATTCATCCATAATAAACTCATATACAAAGGCAAACTCATGTTTACAAGCCACAACCTACCTCAAAGTGCCTGAAACTTTGATCTGATACCAATAAAGTGTAACACCATATTTATGTAGCCCATCTCATGCCATTCTAATCACATTTTCTTAGTCTAACACACTTACTCAAGAAAAAACAATAAAAATAAGTGATTATTTTACGTTACGTCGTGGATAAATTATTCATTTCATGTCCCGTGGACCATATGAACTTACCCATCTCATTCTCCTATTTAAATATACAAATACAACTCAAAACCATCTCAAGATGTGGCAAAAAACTCGAGCACATGGACCATATACACAAAAATTGCATGTGTAGCCTCGGGTCAGTGTACTAGCTTTCTATCATAAACTTTGAAAAATTATAATTAATCCTAGAAAAATCAAAATCAAGCACACTATACTATTATGAAAAGCTACAAATGTCTACTATATGCTAAAAATAATTCTAGATCAAAATAGGGATAGCTAGCTAAATGAAATGGATGGAATAGTAACTAAATTAGTCTGGTGCTACTAGTACTATCACATAATTTTATAAATTCATATCTCCTTGGTTAGACATCTAATTGGGGTGATCTTGGTGACCATGGAATGCTTATCATGTTTGGTTTTTACTTATAAAATTTCAATAGCATTAGATATCATTTGGCCCTCGAATGACACAGGAGAAAAAACTAACCATATGAACAGTAACCATACCAGAACAGCTAAAATTTAGAAACTTTAAAAATTCATAGTTAATTTCATTGAGTTCCAAACAATCTGGTCTTTAGCTTCCCAAAAATCTCCAGATAAGATCTATAAGGACGTCAAATTTCATGTGCAAATTCATTCATTTAGTTAAATCTTGATATTGGGTTCCAAAATGGTCAATATTGTGTCTTCAATGGGTCTCAAATAGTCCAAATTAACTTCTAAGACATTCATGGCCACTTGAGCACATAAGAAAGCTCAAAAATGGTCTACTAAACATGTCTCAAAGGTGCACAAACCCAGATTTTACAAACTCACACTCTCACCCCAAGACATACACAAGAATACATAAGCTATATCTTGCCATTCAATGTCAAGAACTTGCTACAACATTCACATGGCATCAAATCTCATACACACATCAAGTATCCATATAATTACATATGTTCATAAGCTTATACATCATATACAACATTAGATTACATCATATGCCATTCATATAGCTACAAAATGGACAATTTCACACACTTTGTTGTCAATATCCTTCCTTTATACTTAGTGGCTTCCATTTTGTTGGCTCACTTGAACCACCTAGTCATATTAGGCAAATGGGGAGAAGGAATGAGATTCTAGGAATCCCAATGGCTCTTCCCCCTTTCAACCATACATAAAGAATGCAAATCCAAGTCAAAAAATGCATGCATGGACATCATGGCTTTCATAATCATTCATAGAACATTTTTAGCATTCAAGAAGTCATATAAAACATACATACGTTTGCCAAGAAGGTGGTTTAGCCTTACCCACTTCTCTTGGGGGATTTTGGACTTGCCTCACCCATTCTCTTAAATGGTTCTTGACTAAGCCTTACTCTTTGGAGACTTTTGACTTTGTCCCACCCATTCTTGGGGACTTTTGGCTCATCCTCACTTTAACTAAGGGACTTTTGGCATCACCATGCTCAAGCAAATCAAAACATGTTCAAAAAGCATCATTTAAGTGCATAACATAACATTATAGTACCATGACATATAGATACATGCTAAAACATTTTTCATAGCTTAAAACATTCATACACAAATTCAAAGACAAGAGAAACATCCACTCATGCATGAAAGAAAGAAGAGAGAGCTACCTTGGCTACACAAGTACACTTTTCTTTTTGAATTTGGTTCCTCTCCCTCGACTACACACTCACAAGGATGTGAGACTTGGTTCCTTTGGCCTAGACATATCATACGAAAGCCAATTACGCTATTGGAACAATTTCTAAAGCTATACATTCATTTCAAAAGCTAGTTGGTTCTTATTGTTCCATAATGCACCTAATGAAGTAACCTTGAGAAAACATGATCTTAGCTCTATTCTTTCCATCCATTTATGACTCTTAACTCATTTTAAGCCTCTTAGAGCCATCACACAATTTATTTAAGGAGGCTAGTTAGGTGTTACTTCTTTAAGTCACAATATGAAACCTATGACTCTATCTTACTATCTATGACTTATAAAATTTTTTCAAGGCTTCCTTTCATCATCTCCTATCATATATGACACAAAACCAAGCTTGAAAGAATTTAAAACTACCCCTGGGTGCTTCATCCTCCCTAGCTCGAGGCTATGTCCCATGAGAACACCAAAGGAGTTTGTTTTGCTTTCTTAATGGGAGACATATGTGAGAAGCCTTCTAGGGATCTTAGGAGCTCATCAAAACATCCATTTTGGCCTAGGAACTCTTGCATCAAAACAAAATTTTAATTGAGCACTTGAAACCCTAACTTTGCTATTTTAAAATTCCATGGTTGTTTGGTTGTTTCCTTCGCATATTCTTGTTCTTCTCCCTCATTTTCCTAAGTTTCACGCTT